>JABFPJ010000680.1:0-35056 GCA_022817425.1 Gryon sp. ZL-2020 | reverse complement strand
GAGCGGAAGAACTATCAGCTGACTGATAGTTCGTCGCATGCCGACACCTGTCGTGCGAGCTCGGTGGCCCGGCACATCAGCTGGAAAATAGGCGTGACTCCCGAGCCCCCCCACCAATTTTTGGTAATGCTCGAGCGAGAGCCGCCTTTTTCCAAAAAGGAAAAGACAGTTTGGTTTTGAACCGCTGTAAAGTACGCCGCGCGAATCTTTTCACGCCCGCAAGCCCCGCTTTATTTGCAGGTGTCGGCATGCGACGAACTATCAGTCAGCTGATAGTTCTTCCGCTCGGCCGTCGTTTGCGGATCCGTAACTTGCCAGTTACAATATATATAATTATATGAAATTATAGTACACATATTGTTTTCGAAGTATTAAAAATGAATGCTATACAGGAAATATTTAATAATATTGTTGACCCTTCGAAGTACAGCATCTTATTGTAATAACAATTAAATAAAATTAAGGCAGCGTATATATTGTCTTTTTATTCCATTCCTATTTTCAATGAAACTAATAATTTTTTGTTACTCAGCCATGAAAAATGGACTTTTTGCTCCTAGGAAGAAATCGAAAAGTGCTTGTTATGAAAAATATGCGATTATAAACCTTGCTATCAGCTCGGATTATAAATTTCGCACGAGGTAGCGAATTTCTGTCTCCCTTGATATTAAATTATACTAAATTTTCTCACACCTGTTTTCGATACACGTGTGAAAAAAAGACATTTTCGATACACTTGTCGAAAATTGTCGATTCGCTTAGAAAGCTTTTATTAAAATAGTATTGATAGGTCGAAATATTGTACGGATTTTGATAAAATGCATAAAATGTTTGATAAAATCGCAACAATACTATAGTTAATTAGATAATTAGTTATCTCCGAGATCAATTAATATTATTCTATATATAAAATTTCTCTAAAATCTATATATAATTTTTTATAAATAAAGAATACTGTTTCTTCATTTAGAAAAAAATAATATTCTGAGTACACGAAATCGATATATAAAATCTATATACACGCATCATATTCGTTAAACGATAATAATATTAGAATTAATAATATTAAATTTTGTATGAATAAAATTCAATATTAATTTCATTATTTAAAATTTAACTAATTAAATTGATTTATTAATTAATTTTTATTTCTTTTATATATAAATAATATTAATCATGTTCAAATGATAACTTAAGCTTAGTTCACATGTAACCTAAGAACTGAATCTGAACTACTGCTTGTTCTAGTTTAATGTTTTTTGCGATTCGATCTATACTCGTGAAGAAAAATGTCGACGACAGAATATCAACCGAGGCCCGTGCGAGTATCGCCTTTAATTAAGGTATTTATAATTGCACATAAATATTTATCATATTTTAATAAACCAATTTTTGTTAATTTTGTAATTATATGATTTTTGCTGCTGAGTTATGTTAACTTAAAAAAAAATCATCATTTTGACAACGACTTTGGCAGAGCAAATTTTATTACGTAATTTTCCTTCAAGTTTTAAAAATAATATTGATTAGTGAATAATTCATTATTTTACACTTCATTTTATAATTAATAAGAGTGTATTCATAATTAATTATTAATTTTTGTCCTTATGTTTGTTTTACAAAGAAACAACTTTCATAACCTCAATTTTAGTTCCAAAGCAAAAGATTATGCAAAAAACTTGCTTTTATTATTATTTTATATGTATTTAAGCATTTAATTTTAACAGCATTTTTAATAGATTTTTATGATAAACAACTTCCTTCAAAATGTATTTTTTTTTAATTGAAAATATTATGGTTTGTTTATAAATGATATATTTACAGTTTGGTCGATGGAGCTTCTTAACATTAGGAATTTTTTATGGATTATACCATAATAGAAGATTAACGAGGAAAGCAGAAGAAATCAAGGCAGAAGAAACTAAGCGTAGAGTTATCAGGGCTGCGCAATTGGCCGAACAAAAGAGACTTCAAAATATCGGTAAGTTAATTTTTATTTCCTTTTATTATTAACATTTATATCTTAATAATTTCTCAATTATTATTTTATATAATTTTATTATTATATATCAGTACTTTTAATTTATATTAATGCAGTATTTAATATGCATTTTTTTCTGTTACAGCTGATCAGAAAATGTTTGATGAATGGTCTGCTAAACCCGCTAAATAAATTTATATGGAATTAGTGAATTCGTGATGATAATAAAATAATCATGTAAATTGTTCAATCTCCGAACTACATTAAATAACTGAATATCAGTAGAATCGGACTCTTACGTTACGGTTTATTATAATTCCAGTCCCTTATTGGAGATAAAAGCAGTATTAAACATGAAAAGCTGCAAAAAATAAAAAAAATAATAATTTAACATTATTATTTTTTTTATATAATAATAATTTTATAAATTTTATAAATATTTAATATAATAATAATTTAAAATTATTATTTTTTTGGCCCGAAAATTAGGCTTTTTTGGGCCATGGCATATGTTAATTTAAAATATTATATTTTGAAAAAAATATCGTTGCACTTGAATCGTATAGAATGTTTTGAAGTATTTATACAACTTTTTGTTGAAGTTTGTAAGATTTCTGAGAGATATTTGAAGTTAAGTTAAGAAAGCCCGATAAAAACCCAACTTTTGGCCCGACTACGGTCCGAGTAGTTTATTATATACAAAAATCTTAAAAATCATATAATATTACTATTTTTACATGAATGTCAATATTTTTTAAATAAATTAATGCATTCACCCCTTACAAATACATTCTCTAAAATGTCGGGCCTGAGCCCGCACATGCCTATTTAAAATCAAAACCCTAGTAACATATTATTCAAAAATTCAGAAATAAAGTTAAAATAATTATGATTTTAATAAAAAGAAGAAATGGTGGATTCAATATAAAATAAAACATCAAACTATAAATACACATACATTTATTTATCAGTAAGCACACATTGCTCTATAGATTCATTAAAAATTTGGTTTCTCTTTTCTTTTCACTCATTGGCACACTTTTTTGTTATAAAGATGCTTACACAAATTTGTGCTCAAATCATATATATATGTATATATATATTCATCATCATCCATAATTTCAAATCAATCGCAATTACAGAAGGCCACACATTTTTGTTCGATATTAATGAGACCGTTTTTATTTGTTACTTTTTTGTTATTCTTATACCAACCAGTCCATTATAAAATAAAAATGTATGAGAATATTCTTTTAATAATGCATTTTTTCCCATTTATTTTGCTTTACATTAAACAAGTTTAAACTTTAATTTTTTACAAAAGCAAATAAAATATACTAATTTTCGTATTGCTTTTACGGATAGAAAATACTAATGTTTTCATAGGACTACAAATTTCGTCCATAAATAATTATTTTGTCAGCCTAAGGTAAACAATTTTTAAAAAGTTCACTTTTCTTATTTATGTTATTCATATATTAAAAGTTTTAATTTACAATTTGTTAGTTAAATTTGCAATTTTTAAGGTAAGAAGTATTAAGAATATTTTTAACTTTTAAGATCAAAATTTAATAAGTATTAAACCGAAATTAATACTTTGTTACATTTATTTAGTTAAATAAAAGTTATATTAGAGCAAAAATATTAGTTGAAATATATGTGTTAAATTTCATTTGTATTATATAAAAGTATTAATAATATTTCATTTTAAAATCGTTTAATTAACATTAGATATTATTTCATTAATCGAAAAGTATGATTGAATGTTTGAATATTTTTTGAATTCACACATTAATTAAATATTGATTAACCGTCCATTGGTCCTCAAAATTAATCGAAGGTTTACATATTAAAGAATACATTTCTAATATATAAATATATTTAATTAGCTTATAGTTTAACGCGGATACTCTTTTTTATATAAAATACACAAATCACTGGACTTTTGCGTTAAATACTAAATATTTTTCCATTATACTATCCATTTATTTTAAATAGTTCTTTACTCCTCAATACCACCTTACAATAAAAAAAAAAGTATATTTATATTAATAAGTGTACCCGAGCGTATATTTATCACATGTTTAGATTGTAACACTAAATTTCATATACATACACTGAGAGAAACGTATCACTTTATATAAATATTACATCTGTGGCTTTCGGTATCTAATAACCAGCTATGTATATATTTCCTATACACTTACCTGGTTATTACTGGAAGTCACAGAATTAAGCAGTTAAATTACAAATTTTTTCTAATTTAAAATTTAATATAATTATTTTGGTTTTAAATAATGTTTGAAATATTAAATTGGTAGAATTCTAAGAAAAAGTGATTTCTTTTTTTATTTAAAATATAAAATACATTTTTTAATATCTCGTAAAATAAATAAAATCCAATTTTTCTCTTAGTATATATGTTATAATCTTCAATTTCATTCGTTTCTTCGTGACATTATACACTTTCATATAGAAATATATTTTTGCTGCCGTCATATATGATGAAATTTATACAGTCGGTTGATAAATTATAACTGACAAGGATGCATAAACATATAAATTTATTAATAAATAATTAACATGATTTTAGAAATAGCTTTTTAATATTGAAAATTATTTTTTGAATATAATTTAATTATGTTTTTATAATATGTTAATATCTACTTATAAATATATAATTGATAATTAAAATTCAGTTATTTGAAATATAAATGATATATTGATTAAAAATATAACTGTCATTTCAGTGTATAATTACTAGGGGAATTTTGTACAAGTGTATAATCTTAGAAAACGATATTATATGAAGGAACCAACTTCATATTGCATATGTTTTCGAATGTTAATAAAACATTTTCTAATAAACAATGATTTAATTTTGAGACAAACAAGTTGTAAAATTTGATGTTTCCTTTCTTTGTTTCAAAAATTATTATTGTTTCTATTGTTAATAAAAAAATCAGAATTATTAGATCTTAAATTGATCTTTGAAGATTGCACAGTTTATTATACTATGACATGAATATCCAACATCACTTTTACTCAAAGTTCATAATTACTCAAATCATCATTATTAAAACCTAAAAATAATTACACTGAGACAAATTTCCTAAAAATTGGCTAGATAGAGTTTTATTTTGTGTTTTTTTAATGTATTAAAAAAATTAAGTTTGTGCAAAATTTGTGCTTAAAAAAAAGAAAAAACACACACATACACAAACTGCCCTTCTAACCATTATATATTCTATCAAGAAAATATGGAAGTCCAATTGGAAGGTTTTGAGCTTCATTTTCAGTATGTATATAAATGTATAGTAAAAAATACTATTGACATTTCAGACTATTAGACTATCCCTGTCAAAAAAATTAAGTAGTATGACTATATAGTGATCCGACATAGGATTATGACATAGTGATACTACATTGTACTCTACATAGTTATTTTACATAATAAAAAACTTGTTTTTACTCAAGTTTTATTATTTTTATAGTACTCTACATACTACCTTACATAATACCATACGTAGTATCTTATATAGTACTTACAGTAAAAACTAAAGTAAACACAAGTTTTTTTATTACGTGAGATAACTACGTAATGTACTATGTAGTATCATTTTACATTGTCGTAATCCTATGTCGGTTCCCTATATAGTTATATTACATAGGAATACTAATATCCTTACTACGTAATTTTTTTTCGACAGGGATTACTTTAACAAATTTTCATTTGTACATTCCATTGTACATTTCATTGTACATTTATGACACATACGACCAAAGGGGCGTGGTTAAAAAGAAGGTTCAATCCGCGACTGTTTTTCAATCCAAACAATGTAAAATGTATCATAATTTTATAAAGCAAAAATTATTTAACAAATAAGAACCAAAAAAATCTATTTTATAGATTCACAACAAATTGTCTCAGTGTAATAAAACCAGTTCTTAAAACGATAAATCCTAGTATGAAAACATCAAATTCAGTTATAACATTTCAAGGCAATGACCTCAAATCCACAAATATCTAATCGCAAAATTGTGTAAGTTAAACTTTTCTTCTGCCCCTTCCGTTTCTCCGAATCAAGCATAATATCGAATTTGTCGTATTAATTGATTAAAATTGATTAAAAATCAGTCCTTGTCAGAAGAATGATCTATTCTATTATCTTCTTTGGTAAAGTTCTGATTCATTTTGTCATTTTCATACTCGACGAAGTCATCGAAAACACTCGGCCAAGCCTCGGCATCGTCATACGAACCAAGGTCATCGCCAATGATTTCGGCGAAATTTAGGAACATGTTCCAAGTATCGCGTGGAATACCTCGTATGTCGTATTTTAAATCAAGAAACTCGAGCCACCGTTTAAGGAGCGGTGGCTCTCGTATCGTGAACACAAGTTTCCAAAGCAAAATGGCCATGTCAACTGGCAAAATTCTCTGCCCAGACGAAACGTCTAGTCCAAAACGGAATGTAAATCTGTATAAGTCTTTAAAAAGCTCGCCATTCGTCGTAAGCTCGCGCACTATTTCTGGCAATTGTTGCTGAATTCCACGTATGCTGTCGACACGCATCGACTTTAATCCTGCAATAAATTCTGCGCGCGTAAACTGACACATTTGCTCGGCATTAAGTTTCCAAGCAAAGACCAAAACTTTAAATTCCTCCGGGGACAATTGAAGATCCTCGCAGAGTCTTTCAATGCCATCCGCAAGAATGAGATCTTCTTCGGGATCCTGCAAAATCAATTTCATTGCATTTTTAAAAATAATCTCTATTAATGGCTTATAAAATATCTTTTTTATGTTAACGTATTTACCTTATATTTATCAAAAAGTGCGTTAATCTTATTTTCCGACGGCTCTCGTTGTTTGTTATCCAACGTTTGGTTGACGTTACAATTAATATTATTCGACCTTCCTGGTAATCGTGAGCAAAGTCCTCGCGGTAGACGTGAGTTACTTTGATTGAATGGTACCGTGTGAACTATTGGTACAGAGCCACAATTGTGAGAACCAACATTATTTAGTGACGACACCATAGTCACAGCGTTTTTGTTTCCGTTGACGTGCAACTGCGAAGACGACATGTGCGAATCCAGCTGGGAAGAATTTTGAGGAAACAGACACTGAAGTTCCATAGTTTCTAAAGTAAAAATAATTAAAAATCAATTAAATAATCAATAATTAAATATATATAGTAATATGATATTATAGAAACACTTTATATTAAATCAAAAATATTAAAATACCGTCTTTATGCTCCAAAGTTGTAGATTGATTATTGGCTGATGCTGCAGGAGGCACCTTGAAGCACGAAAAGCAGTTTCCCATTGATGCTGTACGTACTTAACATTAGAGTAGATTACCGTATTCATCGGTAATTCAGTCTTAAAGGGCAGTCTTGATTTAAAAACTGTAAAAGAAATGAATCTTTTATTAAAATAATATAATTTTTTCATAATTATAATTTTTAGAATTGCATTTTTTATTACTTGTTACGACGAAAGTTTTTTGTCATTTTAATTTCAAATATAGACTGTGAGTAGTATTATACACAATGATACATATTTTTACCATTCTTTCTGTTTATAATTGACAGAATTAAAAATTATAATTTTATCTTATCAAATCTTATGAAACTGAAAGAAAAAATGCATGTTTCAAGGATAAAGTAAACAACGGTTTTCCTCTAATACAAACTCTTATACAAGTTAAATGATTATATAAAAATGAGAAAAAATAAATGGGCACCCTGTAATGTAAAGTTATATAATTTTAAAGAAAAAAATTTCTTCACATCACAACTCAGCAAACACGAAAAGTAAAACATAACCTAAATAAAACAAAAATAGAACATAAATATAAATAAACTTTAAATATGAAAAGTGAATACATTTTAACGAATAGAAAAGTATTATACGAGAAAGTAAAAAAAACTCATATGAAAAATGTTGCTTTTAAATAGTAGATTTTTATTATACTTATCTAACAAAAATCACAGTCACTTAAAATATATTTTAATTATTGCACATTGTTAGATAAACTTTTGTCTTATTATTTAAAACTAATATCGTAAAAAAACTTGCATTTAATTTAAATAATAATACAATTAAATGTACAGTGTTCTTTATTGTTAATTAATATAATATTTTGATATTAATTTTTAAATTATTATTTTAATATCATTTAAATGTTTTTTTGACAGTTGTTTGTTATTTGTTACATGTATTATTGTATCATTCTTTAAGTTTGTTAAATAAAACATGTTTCTTTTGGTGTCTAATAATTTTTACATAATAAAGAAAATTACCTTAAAGTTGAATAAATTGTTGTAAAATTCAGCTTAACTTTTGGCAGCCCTAGGTAAGGCCCCGGACAAAAAATGCTTCTTATAACCTGCATTTAGTAAGAATCACAATACGATGATGTTTTGTGTCAATGGAAGATACGTTACAAACGTAAAATTAAACTTATTTTCTTATTTTTACTTATATTAACTGTAACAAGACATTTTGCCTTCTTTTGAGTGACACATTATTGTATACTTGTCTCGACAGGTCGGACTCACTCAAGAGTGTTTTGTCACAGTGATTAACTCTTTAAAATGTGTGTATGTGTCTGTGTATAATGTATATCACTTCTTTATGAACGAAAATATAATCTTACAATTGAAATATAATTGACGATTTATTTTTTAATGAAAGAAAAAAATACTAAAACATTTCTACATTTTTACACTGTCTTTTTTTATTTACTTCATTTTTACTTCCCGTTTTTTTTTTCTTTTAACAAAATATCACAAAAATTACCGTTGCGTTACTTTATTACAAATGTTACAA
This sequence comes from Gryon sp. ZL-2020, assembly GCA_022817425.1. Lineage (NCBI taxonomy): Eukaryota > Metazoa > Arthropoda > Insecta > Hymenoptera > Scelionidae > Gryon > Gryon sp. ZL-2020. The sequence continues at coordinate 26,233 of JABFPJ010000680.1, read as the reverse complement.
TTGAAAGAAAGCGTTCATAAACTTTAGTACTTGACTGTATAGTGTATACAAAACATCTAATTATTCATTTCGTTGATTATTTTAGTTTGTATTTCAAACTTAATTAATAAACTTTTGTTCCAAAATAAAATTACATTTTCATTTTATGTCATTATTCTGAAAATGTTTGTTTATAAAATAAATGTAAATAAACAGTATGGAGTATTTGTTTTTATCGATTGTCGGTAAAAATCTGGTTCATATTTTCTAGGGAAATTAAAAATATTTCCCAGTAATGTTGCTCGTATTGAGTAATTCTTTCATCGATTTAATATAACCTCAAAAATCATTGAATGTGAAAGCCATTTGAAGCCATCAAGCCATTATTTGGAGCAAAGAAAACATTGAGATTGTAGGTGAATGATTGTAACGAATTATATCGCATAATTGAACAAAATGCCAGTGCAAGTTGAAAATCCGGTGGAAACTACTCCATCGGAAGCAACAGAAGATGTTTCACCGTTAACGCAACCCGTTATTGGCATAATATATCCGCCACCAGAAGTCAGAAACATTGTTGACAAAACTGCGAGCTTTGTGGCACGAGTTGGGTCTGCCTTTGAATCCAAAATCCGAGAAAAGGAATTAGGTTTGTATAGAAATTACATTTTTATTTTAATGTAATTTAATGTTTTTCTGTAAAAACTTGAAAATTTGTCTCAGTTTTACATTTCATTTACGTTAACAATGTTTAACATTATTTACATATTACTTAGACATTTAATCAAAATATTTATTATTTTATCCAGGAAATCCAAAATTCAACTTTTTAAATTCGGGTGATCCTTACCACGCATACTATCAACACAAAGTTAAAGAATGCAAGATCGAGTCAACATCCGAAGGTACGACAAAGGGCGTGACTCCGGCTGCGCACCAAAAGCAACAAGAACTATTGAAACAAGTCGAGCAACCGTTCATTCCAAAAGATCCTCCGCCAGAATTCGAATTCATTGCCGATCCGCCGTCGATTTCGGCCCTAGATTTGGATATTGTCAAGTTGACAGCGCAATTTGCCGCACGTAATGGTCGTCAATTTCTTACTAATTTGATGAACCGAGAACAGAAGAACTTTCAGTTTGATTTTCTGCGTCCGCAACATTCTCTCTTTCAATATTTTACGAAACTTCTGAAACAGTATAACGAGGTGCTACTTCCACCGAAGGATTTGCTATCGCGTCTTCGTGAAGAAGCGACTGATATTAATGTTGTTAAAGAAAAAGTGAAATATCGTGCGGAATGGCTGAAGTATCAGGAAGCCGAGCGCAAGAAGGAAGAAGAAGAGCAGGAGCGTGAACGTATAGCTTATGCGCAAATCGATTGGCACGACTTTGTAGTAGTGGAGACCGTTGATTATCAACCATTCGAGGTGGGCAATTTTCCGGCGCCAACAACTCCGACCGAAGTTGGTGCCCGGGTATTAATGCAAGAAAGAATCGAGGAAAATGAAGACGGCGATGTGGACATGCAGATAGAAAGTGACGGTGAGTCTGAAATGCAAGATCGTACGAAGTCACACGAAGATCGTGCCAAGGACAACAATGACGTTCAAGATATGGAGGAGGATTCCGAGGACGAGGAGGAGACTATTATGGACAAGATGAAGGACAAGAGCAAGGATGTGTCGATGCAGCCGCCACCATTACCACCCACTCCCGGTAGTGTGGTTGTTAAAAAGAATTACGATCCAAAACAGAAACACATCAAACCCGCTGCAACAGTTGCGCCAGACGAGTATCTCATTTCTCCGATTACTGGCGAGCGAATTCCCGCTAGCAAAGTGCAGGAGCACATGCGTATTGGTCTGTTGGATCCACGATGGGTGGAGCAACGCGACAAGCATCTCAACAAGATGACCCAGGAAGCAGTGTTTGCACCAGGAACTGCCATCGAGAGCAGCTTGAAACAACTTGCCGAACGTCGTACCGATATCTTCGGTGTTGGTAATGAAGAAACGGCAATCGGTAAGAAGATCGGTGAGGAGGAGAAGAAGAAAGATGACAAGGTCACGTGGGACGGACATACATCGAGTGTGGAAGCAGCAACACGTGCAGCGCGAGCAAATATCACGTTGGAAGAGCAGATCCATCAGATCCACAAGGTCAAGGGACTGTTGCCGGACGAGGAGAAGGAAAAGATTGGTCCAAAGCCAGCGAATCGGGAGAATGAATTGTCGCGCATGGCGGCCGCGGCGTCCAAACCTCAGGCCACACTCAAGGCACCACCGAAACCGGCGCCGAAAGCGCCACCTGCGGCGCCACCAGTAATGGCACAACCACCGCCACCCGCGCCAATGCCGATGCCGGCGATGGGCATTCCACAGCCGATGGTGATGCCGCAACCACCGATGATGATGATGGCACCAATGCCGCCGATGAGACCGCCACCACTGATGACTCCGGCGATGCCGTTTGTGCCACAACCACCGGCAATGCAGCCGCCAATCAGACCACCGATGCCGATTAAACATGCAAATGAGCCGATGGAAGAAGAAATACCAATGAAGAAATTGAGAACTGAGGACTCATTGATGCCAGAACAGCAGTTCCTGGCGAGTCATCCGGGTCCAGTGCAGCTCAATATCAATGTGCCGATGATCGCGGAGAAGACCGAATGGAAACTCAATGGACAGACATTGAATATTACGTTGCAACCGAATGATACCGTCGCAGTGCTCAAAGCCAGGATACACGAGCAAGTTGGCATGCCGCCAGGCAAGCAGAAGTTGCAACATGAGGGCATGTTCTTTAAAGATAATAACACTTTGGCTTATTACAATCTTACGTCGGGAAGTGTTGTTAATTTAATGCAGAAGGAACGTGGTGGTAGAAAGAAGTAAAGCACTTCGACTTTTTTGAGATAAATGATTCAAGTGAATTATAGTTTCTGTGGGAAAAAAGTAGAAAAGACAATATTGATTTATGGATGTAATTACTTATACAAATAAGCAATTATTTTAATTAACAATCTATTTACACGATTTATTGTAATTTCTTTTTTTAAAAAGATATTTCAAAATAAACTAACTTACAATTAGTTTAATTGAAATTACTTGTAATGTACTTTATTTCATTACATTATATTATGTTTTATTTTTCGATTTTCTCAACAAAAATTATAATAATCGTATAGATAGTTCTACATAACTGCATACTATCGTCTAATAGTTGTTATTATTAATTTCAAAAAAATTTATATTTAATCATATAAATTGTATAATCGACACTGTAATTTAATCGATTTGAATAAAATGATTTTACATAGGTAAAATAATTGGTTTTAATTCAATCTAATATATTATATACAACTTCAATTCGAAGTACAGGAGAAAGTGTATACAGTAAGAATGAATCATTATAAAAAGTGACAATAAAATTTATTTTTACATTATATAATAACATTTACAATCATGTTTTTAATTGAATAACAACATTACATATAAACTTATATCCAAAAATAGCTTTACATAACTTTACAATTGTTTTAGACGAATATTAAAGAATTATTATAAAATATATCTTCACATAAAAAGCATATTCGATGATAATATATTTATAATAAATATGCGTTTATTTCTGTTGTACTGCTTTCAGTAATAGATAAATATTTTTTTAAATAGAACTCTTTATCTAAAAAACGCTTGAAATATGTTCCTTTGTATATATAATATTATTAAATTTGATTTTATTAAAAATATTTCTATCTGTTTGCAATATATAAATTTATAATGATAATTTTACATAAATTTGTTTGTATTAAAATATATCTGTCACTGTTCTATTGACATAAGTTTCATTACCGTCACATCTGATATTTATTATGTGTAGTAGGTTAATGTATTTCATTCATTTTAATCTAATGCTATCTTTAAATACTAATATTTGACTATTCATAAAGAATGTAATTATAAACTGCATAATCTATCATACAAATTATCTATATGCCTATATATCTATACAATAAAAATACCAATTTTAATTAAAGTTGTTTTTTGGAAAATGTTTATGTTTAAGTACTATATATTACATATATTAAACATTTCATATTATAAACTCAAGACAAATATTACAATTTCCAATAAAAATACTTATGTTTGTTACATTTTCCACACGCATTACATAATAAAATATTTTACTTAAAAACTATGAATAAATTACGTACACTTAATAAATATAAGAAAATTTGAGTCAATAAAATTGATTTATAAAAATTTCACCTACATTTTCTTTATTATGAATATAAAAATATGTACACTTATTAAGCGAAAATCAAATAATATAATTAAAATATATGATGTACTTATGTTAAGTTATATTCACTTTTGCGTGTACATTTCTTTGGCTTAGAAAATAACAATTATTTTTTTTGCAGTGCTATTTGAGATAATAAAAAAAGACTTTTATCCTTTCACCCGCAGAATAGAACCTTGGAATATATTTTATATAAATAATATTGATGTTGATAAATGATTAATTTTTGTTATTTTAAGTTCAAAATATGTCTTTTAAATGGTATTAGTAAAACGACCATTTAAATTTATCTAAATTTCATGTATGTTAAATTAATCAAATCTTCTTATAATGAATATATGAATTATATACATAATGTTAATCAATTTTTACTATAATAATTATGCAAATTAAGTTATAATATTTATACAATTATTGTATACGCAAAATAAACGCATTCAGTTATATGAAACTTGAAAAAAATCAGTTTAACAGAATGTATAAATAAATGCAACAAGCAATTATTAATATAAAAGCATTTAAAAAATTCCGTTATCGCGGAATTAACATCTTTTTTTACATAAACATATTTTACGATAAATTTTGTTATAATAAAAAATGTTATTCTAATTAAACGAATGTTATTCTAAAATTGCAAAGAAAAAACTTAAAGAATGTTAAATAAACTGTAAAAAATCTGGCATAATATGGCAAATTTATGGCATTATATTGTTGCAATATATAATTGCATAATCAATTTAAGTAAATTTCGCACAAAATTAAATATTTGAGAATTATATGTAGTCACCGGTTAGAAAATAGAGAGACTGGACACTAAGTCCAAACAAATTACATACCTATACATTTAAAAACTAAAACTAAGTGTCATTGTCCCGGATCAATGTTTAAGGCATGAGCGATGCTGAACCATTGCGAATGTCTTTTTGCTCTTTGTCATCTAAAATATAAAATTTGTAGTCGAAATTAGCATTTAGTGAAATTAAAAAAGTATGCTTACTTTCATTTTTATATTATGTTCTTACTTTTTTATACAAAGTTTTTAATAAAAAATATTAAAATATTTTATATACAAATTATTTATTAATATGACACATATATGGAACATATATAGCATATACATAGTCACATACTTAAAATATATTGGAAAGATATCGATGTATAAAGTATGCATAGAACATTTGTTGGAAAAACATGCATGAGACAAATAAAATGAAATAGAAATGTACGTATGTTGGCATATATATAACATATATTTCATATGCATATAAGGGAAGCATTTTTTTTAAGCATATATACGGATTGAAATTATTTAAAGAAAATAAGTACTTATGAATAATTACAATTAACATGCAAATACAAAATGCTACATTTTAAATATTTTACAATTTCATAACTTACCCCTAAATTAATATATTACAAATTAATTTAAATTACGTCATATTTTTTTAGTAAAGTGAAAATGTAATATTGTTCGTTTAATATAAAATGAAATGTGGATAATAAATTAGACAAAGTTTAAAACAAATTAATTTATTGCATTTCGACAATATAAATAAATTTATAAGTTTATCAGTAAATTTAACTTCTTAATATAAACGTTAAAAATTTTTTGCTAAATTGTATACATTTATATTAATTCATAAAGTTATTTTTCATACAAATCAATATTAAGTATTTGCATTTATTACTTAATAACAATTAAATTATTTACTAAACAATGCTTTTGCCACGTTTCTTTTCTATTTTTCTTGATTAATCATAAATAGTAATAGAAATAGTTAAAATTGTGTGACATTAAAAAGTGTTATCATTATGAAAAATTGTTGTAACTGTTTTATATTGTCATTGTCATATATATATATATATATATATATATAATATATAGAATGTTTATGCATTTAGACTTATGAGAATTATTTATAAAGAAATAATGGACAGTACTTGAAGCAAGCATTGAATATGAAAACTATAAGACATATATATAGGTTGTAAGAAGGAAAAAACTAAAACGTATAACATATACTCAAATCACATACTAGACATTCACGTTGACATAAAAGTAATGTTTTACTACATGAAATCGTTTTTATTTAACTACAAATATCACATAAAGCAACACAAAAGCTTTGATTTATCAACACAACATTATATCACAATAATTAATTAACAGACATTCTTTTATGTCCTTTTTTTTATCATTTGATGTACGAAAAACTATGAGTATCTATATTATGTTAGAATGAAGAACGCAAGTTTCATGAAATATTCCATACTTTGAAGGAATTCGTCATTTATACATATGAAATCAAAGTCATTGATGTAAATAATTGAATTGAAATGATCGTGTGATTCGGCACATTGAACTTGAATGTTTATTATTGAGTAAAAGCGGGACACTTTCAGAACAATCTAAATACGCAAAATACGTATTGTCGTTTTGCTTCATTTTCGAAACATTAAAATTGTTGCAGAAGATGCAGGCATTTTGACGAGGATACTTCAAGCTGTTGCAAAACACACTTCTGTTTGTTTTTGTTGACATACCTGTTGATTTATTTTCGTTCTTTCCCGTTACTTCATTATAAGATGGAAGTATTGTCATGGGATCGGCTTTGCCTACGAATTAAACGTTCAATCTACTGAATCCCTAATTTCTAAAATGACCTCCCATACTTTTCAAATATATCAAGTGTAAATGAATGTTCATGTTTTCTAAGAGGAAATCGAAAAGTGCTTTTTTTCCTTTCTTTATAATGAAAAATATGGTTCATACCATGGGAGACAAACAGAAATCCCTACCTCGTGCGATTACAAACCTCGCCTTTGGTTCGGGTTGTAAACTTCGCACGAGGTAGCGAATTTCTGTTTTTGTCTCCCTCGGTATGAAATGTACCATTTTTATAATTGAAATCTACACTCATTTCTTGTTATGGTATTTGAAAAGTTGAGGTACTACTGTAATCATGTTTATTTTTTTACTATGAGAAAAGAACATTCTTGCAAATGAAATTCGCAAGAAAGATAACTAAATACCAATTTTATGAATGGATGTATTAATATGTATTGGAAGAAAATAAAAATCATCATCTATACATGTGTTAATTTAATACAAGACGATCAATTTTTCCTCACTCACACGATAAAAGTAGTTACTTTTATTTATAAGTAGTGTATATATTGTGTACAGGGTTTCATAAAAAATAATATATAACAAGTATAATGATTATTACGTAAATTCTTGAAAAGATGATGGTAAATTGATAATGAGTGATAACTAATGTGACTAATCATGCTTTCCAAATTTCTGTATATTCTTTTCATTGAATTTATTCTTATCTATAAATTCTATCTTTTAATATAATATGTTTATAAAATGTACAATATACTGTATATGAATTTTTCACCGATTATTTGAAGAACTTAATCTTATTCCGTTAAATCAAAATTTGTGATAAAATACTGCATTGTTTAACTTCAATTTATGCTAACACAAGTATGATAATAATTATCAAGATGAAAGAAAAAAATCAATTAAAATGAACCAGAGACATCATTTTATATTTGTTAATTTAATCACACCTCAAATCAAAAAACGAGAAACGTGAAACAATTCTGATAAAACATATTAAGAACAAAAATGTTTAAGTTTATGAGTAAAAGTAAAAAAAAAAAACAGAATTCAATTTCATTAATTAAGATTAAATTATCTTAATATAGTAATGAAATATTGTCATGATTAAATACGTACGAGAAAAAGAGCAACAATATATTCTTGTATTTAGTTTTTTTTAACGAAATGAAATTTGCTCATGTTAGAAACTATTAGTTAAAATGACAATACATATTTTAGTTAGAATAATTAATAAAACAGGACTAAAACAAGTTGAAAGCATTCAACATCAATCATCATTTAGTAACACTGAAACTAATATAATCACTACTCAATCTTATGCTTATGATAATAGCGTAGGTAAAATATGCATGCATTTAAAAAGCCTCACCATTTTGCCATGCCGGACTTGCCAGTGACTGAGGATGGATATCTTTTTGATTTTCATCTTTTTCGTCACTCACGCACTTCACTAAAAACATAGCTGTTGCTCCAATTAATGGTGGTATGCCAGCCAATAAAAATGGTAAACTATAAGAACCTGTAATTTTGAATTTAATTTTAAACAAGATCAAGTAAATATATGACGAGTGTATGACATGTAATTACCTGTGCGGTCATAAAGAAGACCAGCAACTGGTGGGCCAACTGTTAATGGCACAGAACACATTCCAAGTAAAAATCCAATTGCCTGAGTGGCTCCTGCTTGACCACAAATGTCAAAAGCAATTGGTCCAAGAAGAGATATAAAACAGCCGTCAAATAAACCCATACCCAATAATATTATAAGTAAAATAATATAATTTTTTGTTATTGGCAATAACATTGTGAGAATGCCAATACTAAAAAAGGATATCTATAAATCAAAAATAAACATTAGTTTTAAATGAATATATGTTTTGAAAATATTGTATATACAGATACAACATACCTGTTGTAAAAGTATCCTATTAACACGTGGAAGGTCTGCTATATAGCCAAATATTAGCCGTCCAATGCCAGAAGTTATCCCAATACATAATAATGGTAATTTTTCATCGGCGTTGTCAAAGTTTGTTTTAACAAATTTACCGATATGAACGTATGGAACAAAATATCTGGAATATATAGAATTAGATTTGTTGATATTTTAAATGATTATATTTTACATTATAAATAAAACGTTTGAAAATTCTTACCCAAAAAGTGCAATAGGTATTGCGCTTGCCCAGATAACAAATTTTCGTTTTTTCCATATAGAAACATTAATGACTTTACCCAACTTGGCTTTAAAATTTCGATTTTTAACTGGTTCACATTCCGGCGGATTTACTGTGTACAAATTAAAAGCATACGATGCACCATTAACATTAATACGCTAGATTGCACATCGATAATGAAAATTTGAATGCAACATCATTAACTATAATATATTAACACACTTACATCTTATTGGCTTAAATAATAGTGCACATAGCATAATTACAGCAACGAGTCCAGCCAGACATCGTAAAGTGCCTTCCAAACCAAACTTGTCTAGCAAGAAGTTTATCAGATATGGTACCAAAACGGTAAACAGAGAGCTACCCATTGTAACAATTCCATTAACCAGGCCTAAGTAACGCTTAAAATAATGACCCAAAATAACGAGACTTGGAGTGTACGCTAAACTAGCTCCAAGGCCGTACATAATACCATATGTCAAATACAAAACTTCCACCTAAAATTATTTAAAAATTATTCAATATTTATATTAAATTGTCTTTTAATTGTGTAAACAAATATACAAATAATTATTTATTAATAATTTCTGTACCTTATCAGTCACCATGGAAGATAAAAGCATTCCACTGGAAGCAATAGCACCTCCTAAAAATGTCGTCATTTGAATACCAATTTTATCCGTAAGAATTCCAGCAATCGGAGACAAGAAAAACGTTGCACCAATAGTCAAAGATCCGACGAGAGCTAAAACACATCAACAATGTGCAGATTTAGTATTTTTGTACGAAATATTAATATATTCCAATGTTTTATTTTACATTCAAATTGAATTAAAACTAACGGATCTATCTGTGTTATTATTGTAATAAAGATACTTAATAAAATTAATGTATAAAATTTATTTGTTCTTCAACAAATATATGTAAATGTAATATTAACGTAAATGAGAAATGGAATAACTGGTTTTATGAATGAATGCAAAATAAATCACCTCATTTGATATCTATAATAATTTAATTTAATTTAAATATATAAGATCATTAAATCATAAGATAATAATATCAAATAAGAGAAACTTTCTTAATAAATAATATGTGTAATTTGAAATAAATAATCCTTACTTATTTCAATTGAATGATTGTCTTAAATTAATATCAAGGAAAAGTTAATTTACCACGACATTTAATTTGATTAAATGAAATTCTTTCGGAAAAAAGAAAGATTACATTTTACAATTTGTGTTGCATCAATTTTAAGTGCTTGATAGGTTCGCATGTTGGCATGGCGTTTGTGCACTACAGCGATAATATTAAATTTAACGTCGATCCAATTAAGATGAACGAATCAAACGATTATAGTTAATTCAAAACAATTTAGATTACAAAGACGTGCTTCTTTAATTCTTGCGTAAAAGATTCCAATTAATTATGCAATTAGTTTTTGTTCAAATTATTTAATTTCTTTCTACAGATCATTCGATTACTCTAACTTTTTATCATTGCACTTCTGATTAATACAAAAAAAAACATATAAACATGTTTTTTTCTAATTATATTCGTTTATCTCGATTCCGTTAAAATGTATAAATACCTGCAAACATTCTATACCATTTAATAATGATTCGAAAAGACAGTCGGATCTATAATCTTAGATTAAATTAGATGGAAATGTAGTGAACTAATTTTCATTTCACTGGTCGCCTTAATTAGGACTGGAAGAAAAAAAAGGAAAAGAAATAGATACGGTATGTCTAATCCAAAGTCTAATCCACAGATTTGCGAAAGCAATCAATCGATTAGTGGTAAAAAATTGTTTTATCAATGATTTATTGTGGTAAACATTAATAGGTTGCGGGAGTTAATGATAATGGTTTATCAACTGCGGAACATTATAGGCATGAAGTTTAATGATAAACTGCATATTTTAATAAATGTGATAGTGGATTAGTTCAACGAACCTGTGTTTAACGTGTAGACATATTTTCACATAAAAACTGAATGATTACGCAATGTTAATTTGTTGCAGTTTCAAAAATTGCATACTTTTTTCTTCCTCTAAGCAAACATTTTGAAATCAATTTCAGAGATAGTAATGGAAATATCTCCAATGAAAATTGGTTAACTTTATATTCAAATTATATGATATACTTTTTCAACGGATAAGAAATATTTGTATGATCAATTCGCAAAGACACTGATTTCATTTAGGAAAATAAAGCGAAATCAGACGTTAACAATAAAAGTTGAATACATTATCTATAATTCGTTCTAGATTATAAATTGTTCTTAATTAGTATAGTCTTACGGTCATCTTCGTTATACTTTTGCGGTTGATTCGTTAAACGATTGTTTGTACTGGATATCTAGTATGGATGTTTAACAATACAGAGCAAATGTATTAAGTTAATCATAGCAATAATTCGAATGACTTGATCGATCTTTACCTTGATCTGTTACTTTGCATAACAATATATCTATTCCACTTTAACGATTAGATACTGTGTTTAATTAATCTGCTTTAAATAAAATTATAATTTCACATTTATACATGTAACTTATTATCTTAATCAATCTGGTATACATTATGTTGAATAATAAAATAAGTGATTTTAATAATCCCTTACCAGCTTTCGATGATGCTTCCTTATCTCCAGCCAATTCCATATTTGTTTGTAGTTTTAAATAAATAAGCGAATACGTATTAATTATACTGAATAAAACTCCATTGATAAGAAAGCTGCCAACCAGTATTGACCAGGCTCGCCATCCACCGTCTGGCGGTTCATTTGATCCTTTTGTTGATGACAATTCCAAATCTTTTTGGCACTTAACTGTTTTATTTGAAATTTTGTCATCATATGTACCATTTGATTTTTGTACTTTGACTTCTGAATGTTGACCATTATTGACAAGTAACAAAGTATTGACTTCCGATGTTGAATCCCTTTTGTTCTGAATTGAATCGTTTTCATTCATGTCATCGTAAGGCTGTTCACTGTTGATCTCGTACATTGTGCTTACTTGAGCGAGGTTCAAATTTGGATTTGACGTATCCTGCCTTGTTTCTATGGTCTCCGATACTGTCATTTTGTTGACAGAGATACAATTTAATCTATTAATTTAACTGCAATTAAGAGATAACAATTTGATAAATAGATGACAATGAGTATTAATGAAATATAAACAAAAAACTATGAATATAGAAAGATTAAATATTTGGTTAAATTTTAGAATTAACAGTGAGAAAGTTGGACATTGTGTTTATACCTTGATTATAATCAACAGTTTTATTTTAAATCATTACAATCTATATTGAAATAATACAAACCGTCGAACTTGTTTCTATACCTGATTAATGTCAAACGTAATTTTCTGCTTAGTAAAGTGTAAATTTAAGGAGATATGAAATACACAAAATAAAATTTATTTTTTCCTTTTTCTTATATATATATGCCATTATATTCACTCGTATATATTATATATACGTGTATATTCAATTTATCTATTTTTTTATATTTAACTTCATTTCGACTTTTAATATAGAGTTGTGATAATTTTTATTCAAACATTTAAATTCAGAAGTATTTTATTTAACTACTAAAATATATAATACGATCATTGTATTTTATGTTTAGTATAATTTTGTTCTCAAATTTATCTATTTTAATCATGATTATGTTTTGAATTTACTTTTTATTTAAAAAAAAGATGGATTTATTAATGTAAAATGATAAAAAGGGAAAAATTGAAGAATCACTTTAAGTCATCATAAATGCATTAAAAAATAAAGCTTAGTATAAGTTCAAAAACAAATTGATGTAGAATTTAAATGCATATATTTTTTTATTTACATATTTCACTTTGAAACTACATTTTTACTTATTAAATAAATAAATAATTAAATTACTTTTGTCAAGTTAATTTCCTACAGCAAAGTTATTTATAGTTCGATTAAGTCGAGTAATTACAATTTCTAAGCAAGTAATTTGGTTACTGCGATGAATACTGATAGAAAGTGCTTTTAGAGACCACTTAGAAAAAGATTATCTGTTACAAAATAAATAACAGTTAGTTGAAATGAGATAAATATTTTGTGCAAGTAAATTTTGTTGACAGATAAAAATATATATAATATACATAGATGCCCTATATATTTTATCATATAAGTGAAATATTTGAAATTATTATAGTTGACATACACAAAAAAGCATACATGTTCCACATACGTCTACTATGTAGACAAGTAATATACACATTTTGTATATCTTTGTTCTTGTTCGAATTTACATTTGCACTTTAAACGAAATTCAATTGAAAGTAACGTGAATTTTCTTTAAAGTTATGATAATAAAGCATCATAATACTCAAAATAAATGTGACTTAACAAAAAATAAAAATTACATCAGCCGTTTATCTCAATTTACGTCAATTGGAAATTGAATTTGACAGCAATAATTTATGAAGAAAAATGACAAGTTTTAAGTACGTTCATCTAAATTGACTTATAAGAAAACAAGTGATATTAAATCTTAATTAGTTTATATCAATAAATAAACAAAATTAAATATACAATGAAATATTAGAGATACTGTTTTTTAGAGAAAAGAAATTCTCATATTTTCTCATAATAAATTTACTGTACTCATAATAACAAATTAATTCTTATAATTTTTATTATTTTAAGAAAAATGGAATATTTTTTTTTACTAATCATTTAATACATTGTAAATAATAACTTTGTACGTAAATATGTAAATGTACGTATTATCTATAAACATTAGTTACTTTTTTAATTTACATTATGTACGATATCAATCTATTGTATATCATATTTCATTACTTTTTTAATTGTTATGACATGTTTCAGATATGTATACAATGTCATAATTCGAAAAACTTAGAAAAGTAAAATAAGAAAATAATTAATAAATTTCTATTTAAATTATTATTCTTTTAATAAAAAATATATTCTATATTAATGTCCTAGAACAGCAGATGTGAACCTACCACAATTTCAACTAAACCCCGGAGCTTTCGTTTCGACTTGCTCCAAAATGTGCGAATAATCTCATAATCACAAACACGAAGTATCGTTTTCGTTAAAAACGACCAACTGAGATGAAATTTCATCCAACCACAGAGTACAGCATGTGTGAAAATAAAATCGTTCTTTTTCTGCTTTTTTTTTTCTTCTTTTCGGTTCTTCTTGGTTGGATATTTTTAGACCGAAAGCAGCGAAGTAGAAACAACGATGGGGCCGGCACGTCGCAGCTCTGAATGACGGCCGAAGACAAACGTCGACTGTTGCCGAAAGACTGGCGGATAACTGACCGAACCGACTGAACTCACTTGCGGCATTCTGTCGATTTTATTTCATAGGCTCCTGTTCGCGCTCGCTTCTTTCTGCCTCGGCCGACTCGACACGTGCGGACGTGCGTCCACTTTTATAACAGAGTACTACGACGCATTATAAAGTACTCCCCCAAATGCCTGCAACATTCATCTTATTGTTAATTATCATCTTTTTTATATTATTTTCTTTCTTTTAACTTTACTTGTTTATTATTTTTTAAAATCAATTATTAATGAATGTACAATATATGAATGAATTTGAAAGATATGAATGAAATTGATCAATATTTTGTTATTGGATTAAGTAAATTATTCACATACATTATGTATCAATAGTAAGCATGAATTTAGTTATTCATTTTTTCTTCTAGAATAAAATTTAATATTTGTATATTATTTTCGAAACAATACCTTAATTACATGAAAGCATTTTCATACAATGAATAATGTAATTACTTATACAGATTGTTATTCAAATGTGGGGGTTTCCTCTCTCAGACTAAACCAAATTTGTTATGTTTTTTTTTCTATAAAATACCGTGTGGGTACATATGGTAATAGACATGTAGCAAAAGAAATATTTAATTTCACAAGTCATCACTTTAATTAAATTAATGACTACTTTGTTGAATTGTTAAAATACGTGTACACAAATATAAGTTTTCTTAATGGCATCTGTAAAATAAAAAACAAAAGTTACGATTTATAAATATATATAATGTATCTATATTACTTTTCATCTTCATGGACATGAGATTTCATTGACTATTAAAGACTTGTATATATATTGTTTATATATTCAAGTTTATATATATATATATTTCTGTATTGATACACTCTACTACGATATGATACATATATTTTGTATGAATTATATTATTTTTATTTGAGATTATCAAATGGTTAGTGTTTTATGAATAATTAATTTATACAGAAATATATAAAAATACTTATGTTGGAGCAATATAGCAGTTCAATTTGTTTCGATAGATTTTTGTTTATTTAAAATATAAATAAATAAATGCAATAATGAATATATGTTTATGAGGTGTATCCCTAACATTGTATTATTCTTTAATAATAGTATTAAATATGATGTAACATATTATTATCATATGTAATCACATAATATTCGAACCATGCAATTTTTAAATAAGTACAAATTTTATCAGATAAGAAGAAATCCGCATCTCAATATTAAATAACGAAACTTTATTGAATTAAAATTAAGTTGTTATAATAATTATTATTAATATTTTATTTTTTAAGAATGTAAAAAAGTAATAATTGCAATTGTTATTAAAATTATTACTCATTATATTTTAAATTTAATTGATCAAAAACAGCGAACTTACATATTTAATTGTTACCATGCAGGTTAAGTATTTCATACACCAGAATACGTCTTTTATCGCATTCTTTTATGTCAAATTTACAAAATTGATCTGTCATTAATAAAACCATATCTTAGACTGCAACAATGTATGCTTTGTATGATTAAACAATTAAAAAATACTTGATGCTTCGAACTAACTTAACGCACATTACTAAATGTCAAAACTGTCAAAATGAATGAAATCAATTTATTGACGTAACTCGTATCTATATATACATATACATACATTTAATATAAAAATGTATTAAAAATAAATGAAAATGTTTATTAATATTAAAATTATTGAGCATTCATTGACATATTATGTTTGCTTAATAAAGCGGTTTTCTTGTAACAAATTTGTTGTTTAATTATGAGCAAACAATTTAAATCGCCGAATGTGAGGGGGGTCAAAGTGGCGCCACCTGCAAGTCTTAAGTGAAATTGCTTAGCCGAGAGGTGAAATGTGTCAAATATGTAGTGAAAGCGTTATTTTGGAGTATCTGTAAGTAATTTTTCATATTGTTCAAATAAAAAAAAGTATGAAAATATATTTTTCAAAAATTAAGTTAATTTTTAATATATTTCTTATTCTTCTAGCAAATAAAAATTATATTAATTTACAGTAAACTATCAAAAATAATAAATATTTTTGGATATCGAATTTTGTTGCATATGCATGAGTGAAGTACCAAACTGAAAATTATAACACGTCGTCAATAATTACGTGAAAAATTAAGGAAATATTGAAATCATGAGTGCTCTGGACTGGGAAGAAGTTAAGCGTCTTGCTTCAGATTTTCAAAAGGCTCAACTGAGTTATTCTTTACAAAAGTATGTGATATTTTTATTGGTTATGTTTAAATAATTATTTACTTTAAACAGCTGTATATATAATTATTGGAATATTTCTTTATTTAAGTATAAATAAGTATGAATTTTGTATTATTTGTTGAAAGATAACTATTCAATTATTACTTCAAAAATTATTTTTAAATAATCTGATAATTTGATTTATATCAATGGTAATTAATTGAAATTTTGATAAAATTATTATTGTTATTGTATTAAAATATATAAATTGTATTATAATGAATGAGTAAATAATTAAAACAATTTGTTTAGACTTTCAGAACGGAACTGCGTGGAAATAATAACAAAGTTATCTGAACTGAAGTTATTAGATGTAATATTTACAAACGATGGAAAAGAATATATTACACCTCAACATCTCTTAAAAGAAATCAAAGATGAATTGTATGTTCACGGTGGAAGAATTAGTCTCGTTGAACTTGCGAATATTCTTAATGTAGATTATGCTCATATCGTCAAAGCAACGGACGAAATTGAGAAACACGAAAAAGAAATAAAGTTGATTCTCGGTCAGTTGATTGACAAAACTTACACTGCCAAAATAGCTGAGGAAATCAATGACAAGTTAACTTTAAAAGGACACATCAATGTTTCTGATTTAACGTTACATTATGATTTGCCCGCGGATTTTTTACAGTCAGTCATTGAAAAGGCTCTAGGTAAATCGATCTTTGGCAAGCAAGACACTCAAGATCCGAGAATATTCTATACTGAAGGATTTGTTGCGAGAAATAAGGCAATTATTCGTGGTGCTTTATCAGCCATCACAAAACCTACACCGGTTACGGCTATTTTGGGACAATGTGTAGTTCCTGAGAAAATATTTTTTTGTAAGTAAAAACAATGAAAAATTGTAATAAATATATCTTGCGTAAAACACAAATAAAAGAAAAGAAATATAAGTAATATACAATATATAAATTTATTAAAATAAGATAATTGATTGTTTTTTTTTAGCTATAATAGAAGATTTGCAAAGACTCAAACAAATGCCCGGAATTCTTACCAGCAAACAACTGAACAATAGTATATACGTTCCTGCGATTTATTCGAAAAATCAAAATGAATGGGTTAACAACTTTTATAAACAGAATGGATATCTTGGTATAGTATAACGTAGTTACTAAACAGTGAAATGTTAATAATATTGCAATTTTTACTATAAAACTGAAATTTAATTTTACAGAATTCGATGCTCTTTCAAGGCTTGGAATATCCGATCCAAAAACTTTTGTAAAACGTCATTTTCCACAAGAAAAATTAACGATTCTTGATACCGTGGCCGTTGGATCAATGGTAATCGATCAAGTTGATGCAAACATCGAGGAAGTTATCTCCACAAGCTCATTCCTCGATCTGTATCCACTGCTTCCCTCAGTCTTCAGTCCGAAAGATATCAATTATCTATTAAAAGAAGCAACAAAACGTATAAAAACACCGTTCCATATTTTTGCCGAGACGGTTGCTGTTTCAGAAAAGTTTCTGCAATCTCACTACAAAACGTTGGAAAGCCTTGCCGAGAAACAAGCGAAAGAAGCGATTGACAGTGGTAAATATTTACAGTATGTTGCTGAAAACAAATTGAAGGGCAAACAAGTAGACATTGACACAAAAGTTGATCGTAAAGCTGAGAGAAGAAAAAAGGCTGCTGGAGGAAAAACGGGTGGAGGAACTCAAGGTCGCGAAACAAAGACCAAATCAACAAAAAAGAAGTATCAAAATTCGCGAAATAATGATTACGATTCAGACGACGATGAAACTTCGAAATCAACGACAAAAGCTGATGTTGAGTTAGTGACAGTGAATTTGATAGAAAAAGAGTTAAAGAAGGATGAAAATCTGGCCGACATAGATGGTTTGATCGAAGAAATTGCCACCTACTTGCATCCATCGCTAAATAAACATGCAATTTCTATTGCTGAACAACTTTTGCAAAAGAATAGTACGACAAATTTGAATGAAATTGAGGACCGACTAAATGTTCTTATAAACAATATTCGTATCTTCGATAAGGGGATTAAAGTTTTGGACAAAAGTGTTCAGCCACCACTTGTCAAATATTTGTTAAAAAGTTTAGTCACTGACTATGTTAATGATATTTTTAAATTAGCTGCGCAGCAGAACAATGCACAGTGTCCAAACGTGTTGACTACAGAAACTAGATTGAAGTTGTTAGCTGAGTTGCCGAGCGATGTCAAGGAAGCTTTACTGAATTTGCACAAGTCATTGACAACAAATTCGATTGACGATTTTCTGGCTACTTGCGAGTCAGCGATGACTGCGTGTTGTTTGGTATTGAAAAAGTTTGACAAAAAGAAAGAGAGACCAATGATTCTGGCACATCGTGAATCATTGCTCGAACAACTCAATGCAACATTTGATCCGGCAATGGCATTACATATTGCTACGGATATTTTATTTACTGCAGCTACACAAAATGCGTTGCACATGTCAGGCCGACATGTTTCGTCCATTTTATCATTTTTACAGCAGCATTTGGAGAAAGAAGCTAACGATAAACTTTCGAATTATCATGGTTTGTTAATAATCTTATACTATAATTCATCCAAATTATTTCATTTCTTTAAATTTAATAAGATTATTTTAATTACAGATTTGGTATTGCAATTTTTAAGTTCAACGGATGATGAGATTAAGATGAAAGCGAAAAATGCTCTCGATGAAGGTTTGCCAGAGATCAAGAAAATTGCGAATGAGTACAAAAAGTACTTAAAAAGTGATAAAATACAAGAACATTAACAGTGATGATGTACAATTTTGAATGAATGAATGAGTGTACATAAATTATAATGCAATGCACATTATACACAATTTTATTATATCATTTTTTAATTATTTTGTTTGGAACATATTATAAATCACACTATGTTTATATTATATAGCTACAATGATCTTGTTAACAGTTAAAAATAAAATATATATTGGATTATGTATAAATGAAACAACCATACTTGTAATTAAAACTTAACAATATTTAATCGTAAAAATGAAATTGAAGATTAAATATGGAACTTTTGTGGCCATGAATGTCAATCTATGTTAATTGTTTGGTCTATATTGTACAGATGTATATACGTACGTATATATCTGTGTATATATGAATGAACTTGTGTTATTGCACAACACAACTTTGCGTCATCACATCATTCAAAGATGTCGTGTATTAAGTTGGTGAACGCGTTTGCGTATTAACTTTGAATATTTTTTTAATAATATTCATGCAAAATCGCATTAAGTACAGATAAGCTTTATAGATGTGGATGATGATGAAATCATTTTAATTTCGTTCCACTCATTTCACGATTCAGTTGTTTCTAACTAACCAAATTAAATAGTGATAACAACAACAATCTCGATAAATCATGGTACCTGGAAAGCACCTTGTTAACAACGTTGATAATGCGGTGGAGGAATCTTTATCAGGCCACGTTTTGGCATATCCACATCTTACACTACATGCGAGCAAAAAAGTTGTGCTTGCGCCAAACGTAAGCATTTTTTGTTTAAATGTTTCATGTAAACCATGAACTATCAATTTTTATATTAATTATAATTTATTGACCAATTAATTTATAATTATAAAATGTATTATTGATATATTTATAATATCTTAAAATGTGTTATTTCGTCATTAATAATATCATATACAATAATTATTTGTTGATTTGCAGTGGAATGTAAAGAGAAATAAAGTGGCTATTATTTGTGGTGGTGGTAGTGGACATGAACCATTCGTATCAGGTCATCACTTCGTAAAAAAATGTTATTTCATAAACATTGTAGATGTGTATATACATTCATTTATATTAATTAATTTAATATTAATTTAGGATTTGTTGGAAGCGGAATGCTAACAGCATCAGTCGCCGGTTCGATATATGCTGCACCTCCTCCTAGCAATATACTGCACGCTATACAATGTGTTAAGCAAAATAATGAAGGTATACTTTTACTTTTTTTCAAACATGCACGAAAGAAATATTTTTTAAATTATTGTTCAGTATTGGAAAAAAGTTTTTATGAAAGAACAAGATATTGCTATTTTCTATTTATATGTGAAAAATATAAGTCTACTATTTACAAAAAAATATGACAAATATTAATTTGTCTGCATTTATTATTTCTTATGTTATTACAAATTATTAATAGAAATATGAAAATGTTTTATTTTTAATTATATTTTACTTATATTTAAAGCTGGATGTTTCGTTATAATTCCTAATTACACTGGCGATTGTCTCAATTTTGGTATTGCTATTGAGAAGGCTAAGTGCCTAAATATAGAGGTAATTTAGCTTCAGTTATACACATTAATTGTTTTTAATTTGATCAGATTAAAGTAGAAAATTATAATTGGTTTGTTAAATGCTAAATTTAAGAATTTCACCTAAAAATTGCATAAAAATGCAAAAAAATGTTTGAAAATTTGGTTGCTTATATTTATACGTTTAGTAAAAATAATTTCAGAAGAATATATAATATTTATAATTATAATATACAAAATATACAGGTTGGCCAAATAATTGTGGGAGAAGACTGTAGTATTCCGGAGAAAGAAGAAGGTCGCGCTGGTAAACGCGGACTTTGTGGCATTATTTTTGTAATAAAAATTGTGGGAGCTTTAGCTGAGAATGAAAAAAGTTTGAGTGAAATAACTAAATATGCACAATTGGTTGTTAGCAATATGGCAACTTATGGCGTTGGTCTGAAAGCCTGTTCCATTCCAGGTATATAAGAACGAAATAATGATAATACAACATTTCTTGTATGTAATTATATTAAAATAGACTTGTATTGTCTAATAACTTTAACTAAAGGCATGTTTGGACTGCAAATTATTTGACTCCGATTTTTGATCTCATCTTTTCTTTAAAGATATGCAGATTAAGAGTAATGAGGATAGAATGAATCGGAGTCAAATAATCAATTACGTGCCATCAATATTGTTAACAAATTATGTCATTTTAAAGGAAAAGGTTTGATGTTCGAACTTCCGTCGGACGAAATTGAATTTGGACTTGGAATTCATGGAGAGGCTGGTTATATTCGAACGAAATTACAAAGTGTCAATGAAATTATTTGTCACGTGATCGATCAAATAATGAATAATCTAAATTTAACAGCGGGTTCTTCTGTCGCTGTACTGATTAATAATTTTGGAGCTTTGAGTCAGCTTGAACAGGGAATTGTTACTTATGAAACTGTAACTCAACTGGGTAATCATAATTAATATAACTAAAATGATAATTAAACAAAAGTGTGCAACATTCATGCGAATCTATTTCTTTCTTTTTTCGTCAGAAAATAAAAAAATTAAAGTTGAAAGAACATACGCTGGACTTTTGATGACATCATTAGATGGAACTGGCTTTCATGTAACAATCCTAAGATTGCCGGAAAGCGAAAAAAGAGCGTTACTTATGTGTCTCGATGAGAGAACTGATGCACCACGTTGGCCTGGATGTTTATATAGTACGCAACCTGTAAAAGGAAAAACCATATTAGATGTTGAAGAAAAAGGTGCACAAATTGATACTTCTGATATGATTCATAACTCATATAAAATCAGTGAAGCTGGTGAATTACTGTTAAAAAGATGTATCGAAAATGCAAGTCAAGCTATTATTAAGCAAGAAACATTCATTAATGAATTGGATACTGGATGTGGTGATGGAGATTGTGGTTCAACACTACGAAGATTGGCTGAAGGTTTTTATATGTAAAATAATAAACATTTTGTATATAAACACAAAAGGATTAATATTAAAAGAGAATGATTATTTCAGCTATCAATTCTTCAAAAAGTACATTATGTTTTGCTTATCCTTGCATTTTATTTTCGAAATTGTCGCAAATTGCTGAAGAAGTTATGGGGGGAACTTCCGGAGCTTTGTACAGTTTAATGTTCACGACAGCTGGCAAGGTTTTTGTTGACAAAATAATGGACATCAATTCTGAAAATCCGAAACAAATTTGGGCTCGAGCTTTTCGTATGGGATTAAATGGAATAATGAAATATAGCAAAGCACAATTGGGAGATAAGACTATGGTTAATTGAAATTATGCATTAAAATATTATTTATAAATTTTTAATGGTCTGTAAATTCAAGTAAAATAATGCAATTTTTATTTGAATGATTTTCAGCTGGATGTTTTGAAACCAGCTTGTGCAGCTTTTGAAAATAATTTATCTGAATCATATGAAAATATTGCGCGCCAAGTTTTGAAAGTTGCTAAGGAAAGGTGTGAAGCAACAAAATGTATGATGCCAAAGTAAGAATAATGTCTAAATTTAAATTTTATTAACAAATACTCAAAGTGTATTATAATTATTTTTTACTTTTATGTGTTAAATTGCAGATCGGGACGAGCAAGTTATGTTAAGCAACAAAAGTATCTAAATAACGTGGATGCTGGAGCGTTTGGAGTTGTTACTTGGATTGAAGCTATTTCACAAACAATAATCAACTCTGCATAGACTATTTGAAAAATTAGCATGTGGAAATGTGTTTTGATTTTATTTTATATAATAATAAATATCTTATGCTTTCATATTTTTCTTTACACAATTTTTAAATGTGTGTAAATATTGGTATTTTAAAATTATTTGTAAAGATTTATGTAAAAAAGATGTTTGTAAAAAAACAACTTAAGAATAATTACAGGCTGTGTACCTGTGGTTTTATATATTGAAAATATTCCTAGCTAAAAACTAGATTGTGGCAATTATGGCTCATTTTCAAGTGGCATGAAATGAATTGATTAAACAAATGTATCTACTAAAGATATAAATTGATTCGTAGTTATTTCGTGCAACAGATGGCGCATAAATCTCGAAAGTTGAGGGTATTTCAAAAAGCACACGGCTAAAACTAATATGTAATACGAAATTAGCATTGAATTAAAGCACTGTATTAAACAAATGTCGTATCATGAGACTTTTTTGATGACTGAAACATCAAAAGTGCCTGAATTATCAAATTTTAAGATTTTTTGACGTCTTAATAATAAAAAATAACATTGTGTAAAGTGTCTCACTATGAGACACTTTTTATAGTGTTATACTCCTCGTTTGAAAAATGTCTTATTTGAAAAAGTGTTATTTATATTTCTAAATAGTATATTATTGAAACTGCAGTTTCCAAAAACCTATCAGTACCAAAGTAGAAATCAATTGGGCTGTAATGTGGATGTAACGCAGGACATTGATATGGGACTTACAAGGCTACGTCGCTTGATCATGCCCATATCAATGCCTTGCGTGACATCCACATTGAAGCCTGATCGAATTCTATTAGGGTTTCCAGGATTTTCGAAAATGCAGTTTCCAGTATACTGGAAACTGCATTTTCGGCACTGGGTGAAAAAGTGTATTTAAATAACTGTATATTTTATATATATTTTGTTTATTATATAAATAAATAAGTATTAGGTAGTAATTTTAGGTAAACCATGTTTTTCAGGGCAACAATCAATCTCGAGGCTCAATGCAAATTGAATTTAATTAATTTTTCCCTAATTACTATGGGCAGAAATCAAGATTGCCATCATTTTGATCTTTTTCAGAACTATGAGTTAAATCGCATTGCATAATGCAATTATACATTTTATCTTTTATATTGTTATATATTATTACTTTTTTACAAAAAGTGTTTCACAAAAAGTTTTCATTCATATGAACGAACAAAAATGTGTAAAATTTTTGTGAAAACTTGGTTCATTTATTTAATAACTTAATACAATAATTTGATTAACACTAAATAGTTTTATTATCAAATTTATATAATTTCAGAAATCCACAAACTTACAATTAAATTGTTCTCTTAAATTAAAGATTTTTGTTTGCAAAGTGGGTACCTGTGTTATAGGTTCCTAATTATTCAAAAAAAAATTGCACAATTCCAAATACACATACAAACCATCTATATGTATGTAAAAAAATGTTTAAAAGTGTGTATTAGGTAATTTGAAATATTTATTAAGAATTGTTTGGAACCTTTCATTCGGGTATAGAAATGTTGAATATTATCCCAATATTTTGAATTTATGATTAAAGAAATATGTTGAAGAATATACATTTCCATATTTTTGCAATCATTTTAGTTTCAATAACTTTTCTCTCTCCGATTGTGTCATTCATCAAGGCAATAATGCAAAGTACTTTATTCCCACAGTGCAACCAATAACCTACGTCAAAATGTTTCCTTGTTGAGGAAAATAAGAGGAGAAAAGGGAGGAGGAGAGGTCTATGAAAAAAGGTGAAAATCCAAAGTACGATGTCAAGTCTGGTGTTTTAAGACGAAATTTCACGAGGGAGGATTGTGAATAATACAAAAGAGAAAGAGGAAATGTAAGAGGGATTAGAGGCTGCCGGTGGTACAAAGGGTAGGGAAATTTTTATCCCTCTCTTCTCTCCGTCCCGATCTTAGTATTCTTGGTAGGGAAGGAAGGAGAGACATGAAAAGGAGAGAGCTTATTGTAAGAGTGAAGACGAATCCCGATTGGTAGTGGCATCGATTAGCCAAACCGTGCGTATAGTCAAAGCTTCTGGGTTCGGCGTCGCCACGAATTTCCCGGATGGAGGTTTCCCGTTGGTTGTCCCGCCTTCGTTGCAGAAATCCCTTTAGCGTTCTCCATGGCAACCCAAACCAATTCGCCAACCGTCGACAAGGGTGGCAGAATCGATGTGTTGGTGTCGCCGCTGCGCTCTTCTCTTACCTGTTTATACGTGTTTGCACACTTACATAAGCTACTCTTCTCTTTTGGCCTGTTAATATTTAAATTAAATACATTGTCTCCGTTGGAAAATTCATCTCACTTTTGGCTATTAAAGGAAGAGTCTGGAAAAACTGGAATACTTTAATGGGTACTTTGGAAAATAAAACATTGCAGATAAATACATAGATATATACAATTTTAGGTGAAATTTGCGTAAAAATAATAGTTGGACTGTTTTTTATTTGAAATTTATTAAAGGTATTAACTTTAGTATTTTTAAATAAAGAAAAGTTAATAAATTATTATTCACTAGTAAAAGAGGACTTTTAAATTAATAACTCTTATCTTTGTAGAAATTTGAAGCTCAACGTATACTCTATCTAAAATTCCAGCTGAGCTCCTCTGTGAGGTATGGATACCATATAAGATTTCAGATAAGCTGAAGATAACAAATAAAATTTGGTAGCAAATACTATACCCACTAAATTATCTAAACTCGTACATAGTGAATGACCATTGAGAAATATATTAACAATGTAAGACAGAAAGTTTTGTTTCAAATGTTTACACTGTTAAATACATAAAGTGTTCATTTTCATAAAAATTCTAGTTAATGTTAAGTAACATTATTTTCTAGAGATTCTAGTAATATTTATTATTAGAATCTACACTGTAAAAAATCGTCAAAGAAGTATACACATTTTTGTGTATAATTCGATTAAACTTTACACAAAACACAAAAAAATTCATCAAATTGTGTGAATCAGGAAACTGTGAAAATTGTTCTCCAAGT
>JABFPJ010000679.1:0-35061 GCA_022817425.1 Gryon sp. ZL-2020 | reverse complement strand
AAAATAAATATAAGAATGAGAAACTAAAATACAAATTTAAAATTGAAATACAAATGAGAAATTAAAATTAAAATCTAAATTAAATTAAAAAATACACATTTACATTGAAACTAAATTATATTTATATGTTTATATATTTAATATATATTATATATATAATATAATATAATATAATACACTGTATTAATATATAATATATACATTTAATTTAATAATAAAAAAAATTAAATAAATAATTATAATATATATATATATATAACATTGCAAATGCAAATAAAAAATAAAAATGAAATGTTGATTTCACAGCCAGGTCGAGTAGCAACCCTCGTTCCATCGAAAAATCCAGACGACCAAGTATGGGGATTAGCATACAAAATCGCGAAATCCGACATCGAAAATGTGGTGAATCACTTGGACTTCCGGGAACGCGATGGCTACATCCGCAAGAGTGTATTATTTTATCCATGCAAGCCGCCCGAGTACATCGACGGTCAAGTTCTGAGTTCCAAGGATTCTTACAAGACGACGCCGCTGTTGCCAATCGCGCCACTTCCATCCGAACAGGTTCCCTTTCATCTCACAATTTACATCGCCGACAAAGACAATCCGCACTTTGTCGAGTGCATCGAGGATTTGGACACAATTGCGCGCGCAATTTGCGAGGCGGTTGGTCCGAGTGGCGAAAATCGTGAATATTTGTACAAACTTGCGGCGGCGATGAGAATTTTGGCGCCAAACATTCACGACGAGCATCTTTTTGAACTCGAGCGCGCAGTGCGCAGACTCGATTCCGGCGTCGCGCAGATGCGCATGTGCAAATGCCTCTATGCGCAGGCGCGAGATTCATGAGGTGTCCCCCACTCCTTCCTTTTTATAAGTTAAGAAAATGTAGATGTGGAAGTGAAATGAAGGAAGACAGAGAAAAGAGAATGGAAAGGAGAAAAGGAGAAGGAGAGAAATGATGGAACAATGAAAAAAAGGGAAATGGAAAGGAACGATGAAGAAAAAGAGAGGAAATGTTTGGAGAAAAAGTTATAGAAATGTTGACGCCTCTTGGTGAGAAGATACCAGAATTAGAAGTAAATTCAAGTCAAATTTGGATTTGAGAAATGAGTTGGAATTCAAAGAATTATTGAGATTTTTTTTTGAATATTCAAACTTTAAAAAACGATAAATGATAATTTTTTGTATATATATTTGTTTCAATATTACAACTTTTTATATTGTTTAATAACTTGAATCAATAATGTTTTATAAAATGAAAATAAATATTTTGTACTTTTCTAATTCATAATGAAAAATATCTTTTTCCTTTCAATTTCAACTCATAACTCGTTGAACAAACTAGGGTTGAGATAATTTAAATCAAAAGATTTAAATCATTGATTTAAATCGCGATTTAAATAAAATTATTTTTTTGAAAAAAATCAATGATTTTAATGAAAACGTATTTTATTTACAAAAAATCAAAAAATTTTTTGACCTACAATTAAAATTATGCAATAACTATGATTGAAATCATTTTAAAAAAGTGACAATTATTTATATAGCAAATTATTAATTGCTTTTGATTATTTATACAAGTCACGAAAAATCAGTTAGTCAAAGAAAGCAAATTGCGAGAAGAATTTTGTTAATGAAAGTTCAAATATATCCATATCAAAGTTGAAGATTTAACTGAAGGAGATTAAGAAAACTAAAAAAAAAATAATAATAAAATAAGAGAAATAAGAAAACTAATAAAATTAACGAAACTAAGATAACTTACTTAAAGAAACAGAAAACTATGAACACTAAATAATAAAAGAAAACTAATAAAAGTAAGAAAATTACAAACAAACTCAAATAAGAAAAGTAAGAAAGCTAATAAAATAATCAAATTAATAAAACTAAGAAAAGAAAGAAAATTAACAAAACTAACTAAAATAAAAAAACTAACTAAAGAACGAAAACTATGTGAAACTAATTAAAATAAGAAAACTAAGAAAAATTAACTAAAATACGAAAAGTATGAAAACTAACAAAATTAATAAAACTAACTAAAAAAATGAAAATTATGTAAAACTACTTAAAATAAGAAAACTAAGAAAATTAACAAAATGAAGAAAACTAAGAAAATTAACAAAACTAACTAAAGTAAAAAAAACTAACTAAAAAACGAAAACTATGTGAAACTAATTAAAATAAGAAAACTAAGAAAATTAACAAAATTAAGAAAACTAAGAAAATTGACAAAAATAATAAAATTGACAAAACTAAAACAATTAAGAAAACTAAGAAAAAGTAACTAAAATACGAAAAGTAAGAAAACTAACTAAAAAAAGAAAATTATGTAAAACTACTTAAAATAAGAAAACTAACAAAATTAACAAAATGAAGAAAACTAAGAAAATTAACAAAATTAAGAAAACTAAAAAAAAGTAACTAAAATAAGAAAACTAACAAAACTAATAAGACTAACTAAGATAAAAAACTAAGAAAGTTAAGAAAACTTAAATAAGAAAATTAGAAAAATTAAATTTAATTGACTAAAAATTAAATGTATGTACTCATATTTTTAATATTGTGATTTAAATCTGATTTAAATCTGATTTCAATCAAAAAGATCGATTAAATTTTTTTTTTTTTAATCGTGATTTTCATCAACCCTAGAATGAACCACTTTTATTACTGGCTTTGAAACGAAGTCAATTAAGCGTCACTTTGAGTGAAAACTCAACAACTTTGCAAATATTTAAGCCGCAATTTAACAAAAGACAATTTATTCTACTTTTCACGGGGTCTTCTTAATCTCAGGCATAAATCACTGTAATCCTAAAACTTGTCAGCAGACCTGTGCACGTTTCCAAACAGGTCTCCTGACAAGTTTCTGCTTTTATCTTATAAGACGTTAAATTTTTGTTTGTCATAAAATAAGAAAAAAAAGAAAAAAAAAAAAAGATTGTTAGTTGTTGAATGAGAGATTGAAAAAGTGTAATGCAAACAAGTATTATTTAATTAACGATAAACTGTATTTAAATGTGCAAATGATTGAAAGGGGCCTTTTCATCGATAAAACCTCGGAATTAGTTGGAAGCAACAGTTATTTGTTGTTTAGGGATTATTTATTTTTTATACTATATAAATAACGAATTCACATCTGAAAGTATTTCATAAGCGAAGCGAAATATTGATCGAACCAATATTATTGTACAAATTAGCTTATTTATTGTAATGTCTTTATTTTCTCTCCAGTATACATTTTAAGTTCACGCAAAGTGTTAGTTTTTTCCAATTTACACGATTTTTCCTTTCGTTTTTCTTTGTGTTTTGTTAAATGTTGTTAAATTACATTTTCCGACTGCAGCACACGCATGATTCGGTTGTCCGGGTAATTGCGAAGCAGTAAGACTTTGATTTCATTCTGGAAAGAAAATATTGGGCAGAATTATTGTTTTTTACTGTCGTTTTATAGGAAAAGAAGAAATGAGAGGCTGGATTTGAGGAGAAAATACAAACCAATCGTGCAAATAGCTTGTCCATGTTTATTCGACATTCGTCTTCTGTGATTCCACGCTTTCCTGGTCCCCAACCTCTTGATAAAGTTACCTACAATTTTGGTAAAAATAAAAAAAATGTATTTTTAAGTTAAAACCCAAAACGAAAAATATAATAATATAATTTATTTTTAATATATTTTTTAATATTGAAAAATGTTCTGAATATTTTAATATATCTAAATATAACAATATATTCATGATGTAATGCCAAAAAAGTATATTTCGAATATTTTGTGAATATTAAAATATTAAAAAATATTAAAAATATATTAAGAATATATTAACATATTGTTGTTATATTTTTCGTTTTGCTAAAGAAGTTTACTAAATTAATTTAAGTAAAACTTAAAAAAAGTTATTTAAAATTTACTTAATTAATTAATTTAAACAAAAATTGTTAAACTTTTTTTAATTGTTTAAAATAGTTTTCAGTTTTTTACCTGAGCCATTATTAGTTGTGCGAAACACATCGACAAATACAAATACATCAAAAGTCGGGCCATTTTGTTGAGATTCATTTTTTTCTAAATGAAAAAAACAAAGTTAATTTGGATTTAAATTTTGAGTTCATGAGTAATTATAGGTAAAATTTTATATATAAAATTAAAATATATAAATAATATTAAAAAACTGAATATATTTTTTAATTATATTTTTTCATTTTTTTTTAGTTTTTCAAAATGTAAGCAAATTAAATTAAATTAAATTAAATTAAATTTTAAAATTGGATTTTAAAATTTAATTGCTTTTTTTTAAATTAAGATTCTTTAAGAATTTAAAATGTTTTAATAGTTTACTTTTTATATTTCTTTTTTTTTAACTTTTTTTATAATCTCAAAAATAAGAATTATAATTAAAATTTTTTTTAACATTTTTCATTATCAAAATATGTAAATTTTTACATAATTCAAAAGTAATAAGTTTTATTTACATAATATATATAAAATTTATATAATATTTATTCATATAAAGTTTTATTCTAATTTATTATAAATAAACGATTAAAAATTTAAAACCTAAAAATGTAAATAATTTTTAAATATTATTTCAAAAAACATTTAAAAATTTCAAATTTTTGCAAAAAAAAAATTATTTTTCAATAAAATGCAAAATAAACTTAAACTTTTGTATCAACAATTACAACATCAAAAAACCATTATTTTGCAAAATAAATTTTACCTTAATTTATTCAATGTAAAAGTTGTAATTTCAAAACCAAATTTCAATAACAATTTGTATGCAAAAACCACAAACAATTTGTTCGTCGCAAACGCGAAAACACTTATGGCTCGAATCGACCACTGAACACGGCTTATATATAATTTCCCATCAAAGATAACATTTCGCCTCATTTTTTCTCTCTTTTCATTTGCCTCACATTTTGGTTCAATTATAGAATCCACAAAGATTTTGCCGTCGGCAAGTTTAAACATTTTCCTATTTTTGCTCGTGAAAAGCAACCAACGCTTTCGTCGATTAATTAAACCTTCATTAAAATCAACTTCATTAATGTTGAAGTAGTTAAAATCGAATGCAAAGTCTATTAATTTCAAATCATTTCAACTTATTTCAGTTTGAAAAATGATGATTTTGTAGAGAAAAGATCTGAAAATAACATTTAAAGCTAAAATCATTTTTTAAATCAAACAAATTTTTAATATATTTTTCATAATTTTTGAAAAATGAAAATTGCTAATTTAATTTTAAAATAATTAAGTTTTAAATTAAATTATTCCTTGAAAAAAAAACAATTTTTGTTATTAAAATATAATTTTGTCAATAACAAAATTTTTAGTTTAATTTTACAATATTTAAATGTTTAATTAATTGTTCAAACATTTAAATTTTTAATTTCAAAAATTAAATTTTAAATAAAACATTTAAATTTTAAATTAATTTGTGAAATATTTAATTTTATTTACTTTTCTTTTATTCATTTTAATTATAATTGGCAATAATTTATTTAAAAATATAAAAAACACTATTTTTAATTATTTTTTAAAGAAATAAGAAATTACCATCAGTCGATAAAGTAGGAAACCGCTATTACCGACACATACAATTGTCGTCTGCCATCCTTTTTATTTTTCTTTTTCTACACACAGAAAATTATTTGTAACAGCAAAATATTTTCTATGGAAAAAGAAACAATTAATTAGGTTAATTTGAATCAGAGTGATTTTGTAAATTAAATTAAACAAAGATGCAGGAAGGCGGTCGCAGTCCATTCGAGCGATTTTTCAACAAACTCTTTTACTGGTTCGACCGACCTGTCACACTATTCCGAGGTATTATCTAATCATTTAAGTGTTAAGGGTTATGTTATTGTGCCAAAATTTTTTTTAATGAAATTATATTTCACAAATATTTACTTTTGATTTTTGTATGAAAAATGGATTTTTGTATGAAAAATGGATTTTTGAATGACAAAAAATGACTATATTTGTTTGTTTTTGTAGAAAAGATCGTTGAACCGAACAGACAATATTATCCCTGGTATCATCAGAAATTTCGTCGGGTACCGGAAATCGATCAGTGCGATGTTCGGGATGTTGCTTGCATATATGAAGCCAATCAACAATTTATTCGGGACAAGTAATTATCATTTGTTATAATAATCAAGTTTATTTTCAATGTTTTTGAAGTAATGGAAAATTGAGGTTAAAAATGGGTTGTACCTTTTGCAAATTCAAGATATGAAGTAGCGTATTTATGGGATTTAAATATTTTTTTAATATTTTACACTTTTTTATGTAAAATGTAAAGACTAATAATTTTGCTAACTTTGAATTTATAAATTAATTTTATTTACAAAGGTAATGGTTAATTAAAAATTAAATTACTTTTCAATTACTTTTTCAATTAAAATGTTTATTTTTCTATACTATTTTTATTATATTTATATAATTATTTAATTTAGCTAATAACTAATAATAATAGTAATAATAATAATAATAATAATAACAATAACAATAATAAAAGTTGATATATTATGGAACATTTGGTGTAGTTATTTAATTTTTATTTATTTTTAATAAATAATATTTTTTAATTTAAAATTAAACAGTAATTTAATCTAAAAATGAACATCAATAATCTAGACTTAATTTGTTTAAACAATAAAAAAATATGTATTTTGCAGAATGGTAGACGATGAAATTCTAGTAATTTTGCGAAATCGATTAAAAGAGTGCATCCACTACGAAGGCAAGGAAGCTCCAGTTCGATGTGCACATTTAGAAAAACAATACGAAGATCAAGCTGCCAATTGGTTTGCTAAATGTAATAATATTTCACACGAACTGTATTACAATTACTTTGTATTGATTATTGTAATTTCAAACTTGTTAACTGCATGAAAATGATGATTGATTTGCAGATGGCGATTTAGGCATAGGTTTAAATGCACGAAATGCTTACATGAAACAGAAACATCGTATGGTTTGGGAACGTCGACACGGACCCGTAGGCAGTGGTATGAAAGAGGAAATTTAAATAAAACAAGGAAAACAAACAAAAGTATCGAAACAAAAAGAAAACTAGCAATTCTGAATTGTCGATAAGAGCAACATTTCCCAATTGTAGTCGGTCGTGTTATGTTAATAATGTACAAATATTTCACAAATAAAACACATTGCCGTTTAAATGTTTGGTACTTATTTTAGATGGTAAATCTAAATTAAGTAATATTAACATTTCAGAGAAAACATCAGGGAAACATTGAAATAACTGAGTAGAAATTAACAATAAATATATTTTATTTGTGTGATGTAATGGTTCACATTGCCAAGTATAATAAAAACTATTAATATGAAGCTTTACATGACGGATTAAAAAAAAGGAGAAGACAAAAAATATGAGGGAGGCAAAAATGTACAATTATTCTATCTTTAATGGCATTCGCGATAAACGTGAATTAAATTAACAATTAATTCGCTTAATTGATCTTGTTGTACAAAAAGAGAAAACGCTTTGAATGAATATCAAAATTTCATTCAGTTATAGAATATACCATAAGTATAATAATTCTAATGTTATTTCTTATTTTACGATAATACTTGTTACGCCATTGGTATTTATAAATACTATGTGTTCGTTGATTGATCGAAAGTTGCGATTGATTTTAATTGTTTTGTAAAAATACTTTGTTTTAAAAAATGAAAGACAATTTTATACAATGTTTAATAATAGTAATTAAATTAAAAAGTTCTTTAATCGCTGTATTCGATTAATCAAAACCGTAATCTAATCGATCATACTTTGCTACAAAAAATACAAAAGAGAAAAGAAAGCAAAAAAAAAAAGTGAAAAAAAATGTTCGTGGCACTTCGAACTACCCTGACTTTCTAAGATTTGCAAAACTTGTGTTATTTTGTCACAAAGTTATCGCAAAGGAGATGCCCCGTCAGAGTATGAAAAATTTGCTTGCAATCGCATAAGAATAGAGACAAATTCTCAAAAAGGTCAAATTGTTATCGCATAACTTTTGTTTCTTGTTTACTTAAGAATGTCTTACTTTCGCTGTTAGAAAAGACATGGAGAAAAAAATTTGCATAATTTCAAAACTGCAATAAAAAACAATGTTTCGCGACTTTTAAACGGCGCTCCACTTGACCGTGAAATGTTTTATTTACTTTCTCCTACACCTTTCTAGCTACTTGATTCGTGCACGCAAAAGGTCGCCTCGATCAGTTGACCCGCGTGTTGATTTATTCGATGAATGAACAAATGGAAATCAATCGGTGTACGATTATTTATCACTGCATTTGTGGATGCAAACAACAAAAAAAGCAGCACTTTCTCTGAAGAATTACAAACATCGTCATAGCATCGATGAAAGTGCCCAAATTCGAAAGAATCATATTCATTTTTTTTATGACAAAAAGAAAGACGCATCACAATATTCTCACTTAATCTGCTCGTTTATAAATTAACGATATAAAAAAACGTATAAGAAAAGAATTTACGCAGACAAAGTGAAATTAAAGAGTAAAATTTTCTGAATATTTGTTTTTGGTGATTCGCAATCATGACTCGCGAGAGACGTCACATTTGTTGGAGTAAAAGCGATGCAATTTTGCGTAGAAAACTGCGGCGCTGACCGTCGTGAGGGTCAAGGCCACAAACATCAAGGAAAAGGCTGCGTAAAAGCTGCCGTTGCACAAGCACACGTGACTCTCGAAATCGGCGTCTTTGACGTACGCATCGCTGATGTCACGAAGTGCTTGGGTTGTCGCGGGACTTAAGTCCTCCGGCATTACGACCTTGAAGCCCCGACTGACCCTGACTGGTGCAGAAGCAACGTTTAGACTTGAATTAGAGTAGAGGGATGAAATAACGGATCTTCTACGACGACCCGGTTCAATTTGCTGCAACAAATAGTATAAAAGGTGTAATATTTTGTTACAAGAAATCATGTTTGTGTACATTATCTGGGAAATTTTTAATAGGATTTGCATTATAATTTTATAAATAAATCAATTAAGTCAAAAAACATTTAGATTCACCTGGTTAGCATCTGGACAACCTTCACAATCTGTTTTGCAAAGTTCCACGTTACACTCGATAAAAAGGTCCATTACATCGGGGAATTTGAATGCTTGGAAGAAGGCGTAACCAATAATCGATGCGCCGGTGTTTCCGGTGTCTCGGGTTTTTTGGAAAGCGCCGAAGAATTTTGGTTTCAAAACGCAACCCCTTTCATCTGTCAGCTGCACCACGTTAGTAGATGATTCGTCTCTGGCTATGCAATCGCGTACCTGGATGGATTAGAAAAATATAAGAAAGACGTAATGAAGTGATGGACCACAAGGCTAATAACAAAAATGCATATATAATTGTTTAAATGAAGAATAAAACATTGGTATAAGTAGTTGTAACTAATATTCAGTTATCATTTAATCAGTTTTCTCTTTCGTCCGATCTGACCTTCGCAAAATTATATCTTGGTAACGTGTGGATGAAGATGAATGGATGAAAATGAAAATGGATGTAGACTTAACTGGACGTAGAAGATAAATTGGTGTATAAATTTCAAAATGAATTAATGTAGATGTTAGAATGAGAAAAATGGAGCCTTTAAATTTAAATAGTAAAATGATAAACTGTCAACCCCAACACCTCTAATGTCCTAGACATATTATAATTCAATAGATTTATCTGATTAAATGAATCACAGTAATTATCACTTAAATTATGACTATCTTAATTGGTAGTAATTATGATTTTAGATTGCTCTCATGATTTTCGACTTCAAAGTTATTATCTCTCTAATTACGACAGTTATTTTCTTTATCATTTATACCACCATTATGAGAGGGAGATAGATGGTTTGTATGATTAGTTGTTTTATGATTGGTTTCTTGAATTAAATATATACATAATTTATCATAATATTTACATGGAGATCGAATCCTGGATCACCTTCCACGGATACTACTAAGGTCATGGTTTCTCCAATCTTCACCAAGCCGTTTGCTGCTGGAGCGAAAGGTCCTTTACCTATTTGAATGTCTAATTTTGCTGAAGCAGTGTCACCACTGAAGGTTACTATTTCTTGATTCAACATATCGACTGACAATGTTACCGTTAAAGCTTTGTTAATATTTCCTTCCCAAAGACAACGTACACTCCGAACGGTATCCCAAACTTCTTGAATTCCTGGTTCATTCTACAAAAAACCAAAGTTATTCATACGTTTGTACTACTTTAATAATTTTGAAAATTGTATGCTCGATTTTTATTCCAAATACCTGCAATACTAAAACATTTTCTAAGTATGCTTGTCCAGCTTCACCTTCAAAGTCATTAATAAATTGTGTACCACATGAGTCCAAATTTACTGTGAATTTATATGACTTTTGACCGGAGTTTTGTTCTACGTATCGACATTCTGGATTCATATAAAATCCCTGAAATAATGATTTACGATTTTATGAAAATGTAACATATTTTTATTCTTATCCGGAAAGATCATAGTGTTACCTTGGAGTATATTAGACCGTCAAATTCTCGGTTAAATTCAATATTTATGGTCATCATAGTCTTGCTACACTCCACATCAATCGCGTGAATGTGCGGAGGGTGTTTCAGATCATCATCATCATCTGGAACATTAGTTTCTACCCCATTACCTCCTTTACCGTCATCATTTTCCGTTGATCCTGTTAAATATACAATATTTTATAAGAATGGTGTCAATTGATAATTTGTTTCTTGTCTTAAGTTCAACGAACTCCGTTCAGCCGTTTGGATTAATGGAGCTCAACCAAATTAGAATTAAAAAAGGCTTGGCTCCAAAACGTTTTAAGTATTTTGTATTACCTTGGTCTGGAGCATTCGTGCCAGGTGTACCCGGACTAGTTTGCGGTCCACCTCCTCCTCCAGTTGGTGTTGGTTCTCCAGGTGTCGCTGGTCTACCACCAGGGCCAGCACCGGGCGATGGCGTTGGAAATTCCGGTTGTGGTTTGTTATCGGGGTACCCACCATTATCAGGATATCCACCATTACGTGGTGGAGGAGTCGGTCGTGGTGGAAGATAAGTTGTGGAAGTACCGCCATTATCAGGATATCCTCCATTACGTGGTGGAGGAGTAGGTCGTGGCGGAAGATAGGTTGTGGAGGTTGCAGAAGGTGAAAATGGTTTTGGTGCTGATGAAGTAGGGAAAGGTGGTGTCGATGGGCTGTAACCAGGGGAGCTACTTGTAGAGAATGGCGGGAACGGACGATTAGATGAATATCCACCTTGGGGTGGCATAAAAGAAGTCGATGGTCTCTGAACACCTGGACTAACTTCATTTACGTTGGGTGACGGATAACTTGGTTGCAGTGTTGTAGCAGGTTGAAATGGCCGTGGTTTTTCGGGTGGCCTCTGCGTACTGTATGGTGGTAGATACGCATTTTCTGACTGCTGACGAGCTGTTAACATAAGTATAACTATAAAATTGTTTGAAAATACTATAAAGGTGAATGACCATTATGTAAAACTAAAATTTCATTAATTTAAAAATCTGAATATTAAAAGTCTTTATAATAAATTTGATGGAGATTATGGATTAAAATAATGAAAGAGGGCGTGTACGTTTTCTCGAACCCTGTCGATAGAGACCCTGAATCCATTCTAAAATATTTCTAGCCATCACATCGGCCGCGGCATCTTCCGCGAGTGCTCTCGCGTACCTTCGCCGACCTGAAAACACGAAAGCTGTTAAATTTTGCGGAAGAAAAAAAAATGGACGTGAAATTATTATCGATGTCGGAACGATACTTACTGATGACTTTCTCGACTTGGCTTTTTATATTTCGTCCATGGTCCTCGGCGATTGCGACGCTCGATATTACCACTAAGAGTGCAAGTACGCGATATTTCATTACAGTTCTGCCAACAAAAAGACATATTTCATTGTGAAAGTTTTTGCGATATTATGTATTATTACAATAAAAACATGTACATATAAATCTGCAGTTATATATCAATAATAACGTTTTATGAATATAGCCAATTTCTTTACGCCCCCATCGTCTTTATGAACATCACAAAGATATTAACATTTTAAAAGTTAATAAGATCAACTAATTTGCAAAAAGTTTGATTCGTATGATTGATGCATATGATATTAGAGATTTATTTTGAAGCTACATTTGTTTATTAAACATTGTTCGTACTATTGAATTACAGCGATGTAATTCCGTAAGTGAAAGGTGAGAAATTACATCAACTTAAGCTTTGACTTGGGATTCCATCAGTGAGTCAACTATTAAGACTACTTATGACGAACGTAATAAAGCAATCGGTCAAGCAGAACACTTTCTACTTCTATAAAAAAATGAAGGTCATTATTCGGTTCTCGGTCTGGCTAAGTATTCATGTGATTACCGTTGACTGACATAAACTATATATACTCGTTCCGCCGTTGATCACTCACTATGAAAACACAGCAATGATATATCGTTTTCATTTAACAACCAACAGCGAGGCTCGTAACAATACGAGAGACTGATTTGATTTCTGCATATTATATCTCATTTCCTGGATCACGTTCTGAATTTAACTTATTTAATATCATCGTAATCTTATCCATGCTTTCAATCTGTACCATAATGTAATTTTCAAGAGGTCAATATATGATGCAACTCATGATGATATTTTAACGATTTCGCGCTTATTTGTTAAATGAATTTCTTTTGAAAATCAAATGCCAGGATTTATTCTTCTTTCAATCTGCCAAGACAAACAAAATTGTGCAAAAGGCTTCTGTTAATGTTATTCATGTCATCCATAAGGGTCTCCTCAAGTTGACTACTCCAGAATCTTGGAAAGTAGAAAGTTGCCATTATGAAATGATTGTCCCATCGAGCGACTTTAATGAATGATGTCATTATTAATGAATATACAAGTCGTGTCAAGTATTTGTTTAAACATTCGACAACTTGTTCATTGAAAATTGCCTTTTCAAACTGCAGTAAAATATTTTTCAAGATCCTTCGAGAAGTGACGATGAACTCATCATCGTTGTTTATACACCATTTGCATTGACTCTTCGGAAATATTATCCTGTTTATTTTTAACTTTTTTTGCGCATATAAATGTCCCAATAGAATTTCGTATTCTCTTTATAATCTCACGTTTACAGAGCTCGGTAGATTTTCCCATAAACTTGTGATAAAATGCCGATTTTTGTTTTGAATTGCAATTAGATGCAATAATATATAGAAGACACTTTAGAGTTCCAAGATATTCTGTAACGTACACTTTACACACTCAAATAAGTAGCACGTATGTGCTGACATTTTTTTCACTTTATATATAGCTTAGACGATTCTCGTAGTCACATAATTTCTACCTAATCTGATCTTCCGGCGGTTTATTTACAAAGCACTTAAGATATTGCTCTCGAGGCTATCGCGAATCCGCGAACACGCGCCGATTTAGCACTTTCTATTATTTACATATCGTCGTGAATTTCGTCATGTTTTTATTTTCTTCTTACTGCTACTGGTTTTCCCCCCTTCTTTTCTTTGTTTTGCTTTTGTTTCTGTTTAACATTATTAAGCATTTTCTTTCGTGTTTATAAAAGGCCTTGTGAGAAGTAATGCCGGACTACATTGGACATATTTGTAGAAAGCCGCGATCGAGGAAATTGAATTTAAGTGCTACGTGTCGTAATTGTTTTTACGTAAGAAAGAAGAAGACTTGACGGTGTTCAATTAATTATATAGAGTACTTCAATCAGCGTTTGAAACAGATTCGAACCCGCTATTATAACACTTCGTACAGTTGGCTATCTTGGGTAACGCTTAATTCAGGTTGTCTTGGATTTCACGCTTTAAACGTTAATTTATACGTTTCTATGTTTGTACGTTTTTTATCCACGAACCATTGAAAGGAAATAATGTAGAATATTAAATGGCTTTTGTTTTCAATAAAGTGTTATGTTTACATGGCGCTGTCCTTGTCTGATTCATCCCAACTGAAAAACTGTTATTTACGGTTGCAAGTTTCGAATTGTTTTTGAATTTTAATTTTGTATTCTAAGTATTAAATTATGTAGTTTATATACAATAGTCAAAGAATGATAAATACTAATTAAATATAATTTAAGGTTAGTTTTTGTTTTCTTTTTGGCATTTGTAGTAAAAAAATGTTAGGTTAGTATATTGAATAAAAATTATTTAGCCTTTAACTTAGTTTTTTTTGTTGAGAAAAGCAGAGCATAAAAAGTAAATTAAATAAAAGTCGAAAAAAATTGTATAATAAATCATTTTCTCACGCATCAGTATTTGAAATTCCGAGCAGTAAACTTTAAAGGATTCTTGCGAAATGTTTTATATCAATTGTACAAGTTATTATGATTTTAGTTGCCAATTCGGACGAATGTTTCGTCTTCATAATCGCATTCTTAATTATATAGTTTACGGCTCTCTTAGCAATTTTCCCCCTGACATTCCAAGAATGGTAATTAAATGTAACTTTTTGTTTTGATGAACTTTTATACCGAACACTATTGGAATGAATAATTATCATTGTTTTGCAGAACCCTTCGTTATTATAGTAATTTTACTCGAGTTTAATAAATAAATATGAGGCTAAATTCTATTGTTCTTCAATTGTTTATATTGATCAACTTTTCAATATTATTACATATTTTTTTGTTCGATTGCAACGGATTATATTTCCCATATTTAAGCTAGGAAAACGTATCCTTTTTATAACTTCAGATTCTTAACTATATTTGATTCAAAAAGTAACTTTTGTCGCGTGATAGTGTTGCCACTTTTTCAAAAGTATGCCCCACCTAGTAATTAAGATCCTCGTTGTCGCCAAAGCTGCACTACTACACTATTTCAAAATTACTATCAAATCAAATAAACTAATTTATATTTATTCGATAAAATTACATGGATGGTTCCTATTGGCCAATTTTTTACTAATATAATTAAATCGAAAGAAACATATTTGTTAACAAACAAAATAAAAGGTAACAAACATAAAGGTTAATAAACTTCTATTTTTTCTATTGGAGACGCCGCCATTTTGATTTCATATCATCAATATTTACTGAGAAAGTT
Source organism: Gryon sp. ZL-2020 (assembly GCA_022817425.1). Taxonomy (NCBI): domain Eukaryota; kingdom Metazoa; phylum Arthropoda; class Insecta; order Hymenoptera; family Scelionidae; genus Gryon; species Gryon sp. ZL-2020. The sequence goes on along the minus strand of JABFPJ010000679.1, from coordinate 19,954 downwards.
GGAAGGAATACATTGGAATACAATCACTTAATTTGAGGTTGGAAGAAAAGTGATCAGTGTCAACAAAATAGACACATTTTGTCCCGTGAAGATTGGCGATCATTAAACGGATCGTTTGGTGGTTTCTCAGGTGATGCTGCGTGCGGCCTTGTCATCGCCGGCAGAATGACGAATGCTTTCTCTAATCTCTTTGATCTGTTTCAGTTTCAGGGCACACTTTGAGTGAAACCGAAATCGCGTTTTATTGCCGCCCCCCTGCAATAAGAAGAGTTCGAAAAGTCAACGGTGGAGTCGTGCACGTCGAGGCGAAAGGTGAAAGTCGCGCGAGGTCCAAGGCACATCATCGCTCGTGAAAACGCGCGAACAACTTACATACGCCTCGCATGGTCTTCGGGGTCAAAACACGAACAGTATCTTTGCGGAATCTTGGAAAAGATCATTGTGCCGAGATAACGACAAATTTTTGCGTAAAAGAATGACCTTCTGCGGCCGCTTCTTTTTCACAGTTGCTCACGGCGTTTCGTGAGTTGAGAATAATGGAGAGGGGAATTGACGAAAAAAAAAAAACTGATGAGAAATTGAATGCATTAATTAGAGACTTGAATTGAGGGGGAGTGAGAGCACGTTTAGGCTTTTCTATTTTCGAATTTGTCGACGATAAATGATAAGATAGCGTTGTAATGTAATTATTTAACGAACACTTTCTTTTGGATATATTGGAATTATAAAATGAGTGATTTAATGCACTTCATTAGGTAGCCTGGAAAAATGTTTTATGGATAGTTGCGACACGATTGCGTTTGCAGATTTTTGTTATCTAACCTTAAAAGCATTATTTGTTTTTGATTTTGTAAACATTCGATGGGTAAATGGCGATGTAAAGGTTAATTAGTTAGTTTTATTCATTTACAAAAGATTTTTGTTTGATTTTTCTTTTTTTTCACTTTATGGTATTTCATTAGATTTGAACATAATTATAGAAATTTTTTGCATTTTATTTCTTAATTTAAAGCAATTAGAGTCTATAGATTTATAATTATGTAATAAATGTATTCATTTAATAATTAGTATATCAGATATATGATACGATAGACAGCATAATTATATGCATTATGTACTTTAATTATTTTTAATATTTCATTAAACACTCATCAGATATATGGTTACCTCAAACTACATAAATATGTAGTTTGTACAATCAAATTTAATCGTGAATTGTGACCTTTAGTAATGCTATTAGACAAACAAAAATTGTTTGAAGTATGCCTTTTTTCAGTTCATTGACTTAAAAATGGAACGAGAAAATTGTATAAACAAAAATAACATAACATAACTTTGACTGAGACGTTCGCAGTAATTATTATATACGTCTGCTTTGCTCTTTATATTAATTATAGTTTTACAAATTACAAATTACAGTAGGTTATAAGATGAAAATGAGTATAGTTGAAATTACTCGACGACTTTAATGCCATTCAGAGGTCTGAAAAAAGAAACTGGCTAATATTTGAACAAGTATGTTATGGGCAATACCGTCATAAAGGAAAGTTCCATAAAATGCAAAATGCCAAAACAATTATATTTGCATATCGTATTTGGATAATCTGAATAATTAGGACAACCTCAAGTACATTATTAACAAGACAATTTAATTTGAAACAATTAAAAGTAATTTTATTGATTCATAAATTGTTACATCAGATATCATCTCTAATTCACACCTTAGAATTGAAACTTAATTGAATATATTTATTTTTCTCATACGCATATTTTATATAAAAAAATGTGTGATCAATGAACAGGGTATCAGTTTTTATAAGTAAGTGTTTACATTAATTTGAGATATAATACTTATAGTTAGTCATTATTTTAAAACGATTTTTGGTAGTAAAGTGGAAGTAAGCAAAAAGAAGAATAAAAAAAAGGAGTTTCCTTGGAAAGACTTGTGTGCATTTGTCCTTGCATTAAGATTAAATTACGTTTTTACGTAGCGTCGTTATTCTTTGGAGAAACAATGTAACGTGTCGAAATGAAGTTATCTCAAAGACAATCGCAGAACAAGTAACCATCGACCTTAGAAGTGTGAGAAGGTACGTGAAATCTTTGAATCTCGAAATTCGTACTCAAGAAAGCTACCGTCGTTGCTTTTGTTAATCCAACAAAACATTTCTGTTACAGCTTTGACGAAATACAACAACTTCTGCAATATACGAAAAGTGACACGTGTTCTTCGCTTGTTCTGCAAAACTTCTCATCCCAAATGCTTTTGAAAGTCGACTAAAAGAGACCATTGCGTAATTTATTGATTTAACATTCAACTATCGTCAAATCTTGATGATTAATCATGAAGTTATATGATAAATTTATGTCTTATTACACGGAATAATATTATCATATGTATTTGTATTGTCGTGACGTTTATGTATCCAACTTTATAATTTATTGGAAAAGTTGCTGCATCATCGAGCAAGTGTCTATTCATAATAAAGTTATAACTGAATATATCGATGTGCAATAGTTATGTAAAAAGGTTGTACGCGCAATTATAATCCGAAAAATGTTTTCAGAATTAAATTTTCTTGTACTATAATTTCTGACAAATGTAATATTACTAATTGCTTAATGGAATACTGTCACTACTGTTAAATGATTAATATTGATGTGACTTATAATGTACTTAAAAGACATCCATGAAAATTTATGGATAATAATATCAGTCAAAATGAAATTGGGGAGGTTTAAAAAAGGATTTGCATCAGAAGCCAAACAAGTTATTACAACTTATCTTTCGTGGAATAATCAGAAGTAATACAAATGAAGAAAAAAATGTATTCGGGAGGTTAAAAATAGAATTTGCATTAAAAGTTTAAAACAATCTTCAACAACTATTCTTACTTTTGCGATGAAACAATTGATATCGCATTATTTAAATGTGAAAAGTTTCGCATTCTAGATCAGTCAACTGTAAATCGACATTTTATTATCGTTCCAAAAATCAATTGCATAAGGCATTTTGTAGTCTCTTTTGTATTCAACGTAAAAGCGTGCATGTTAAAGCGACGTGTAAGGTTTTGTAATCAAGCGCATGTCAATTTTTATCTCTCAACATCGCGACAAGTGTCTCAAATTGTAGTGAAAATAAAGAAACGTAGGAAAGAGAGAGAGAAAAAAATGCTGCATTTAAAATCAGATTGGAAATGTTCGAGTGCTAACTCGAGCAAGCTAATTGTCTGCCAATTAACACGTAACTTCGCACACTTTCCTCGTAGCAATTGCACAATCGTCACGCGGCAGACAAGAAGAGTGACGAAGAAGAAGAAGAGGCGCTCTCCGGGTGACGGTTTATCATTTAAACGTAATAATCATACATCAGCGTGGCTCCCTTGCGCCTTATAATTATCGTGCGAATTCGTGAAATTTGTGTCGCGCTGTTTGCGGTTGAGATTGGGCAAGTGCCTGGAGAGTTGTTTGCACTTGGGATGATGCGTTTATTACGTCTTCCCCTTGTTGCACTTTCTTCACCTTTTTCTTAATGAGAGCTTAACCGGTTCTTCATTAACCTCATGTAATTTCATCAGCATTTTTTATTTCTTCGTTCGTCTTCATAGAATCATTTGTAATAGTAAATTAGACTTTTTAAATTAACCGTATTAAAAATTACGCTCGATCCTGATAGGACTATTCCCATCAGTTGATCTATGTGAGTTTTGTCCACGTACTGCTACTTTTCCTTAGACATAGATTTCTTCGACGGATAAACGTATTAGGAAGAGCGTTCGTTTAGAGTTCTGGCAACGCTTGAAGTCACTTTAATAAACATCCAATTACATCGGAATTTCTAAGTATGAGTATTTTTTGCAAAGATCTTTCTGTCCTTCAACTCAAATTAAGGAAAAAGGAGACATATTCATTTATTATTTTATTATTATAAGTCCTATTTTTAGATTATAATTGAACTTTTACTAAAGTAACTTCAGTGGTTTAGCATATTTGTCTTGCATGTAAAATTTTCAATGGTTTACCAGAACTGCACAAAGTATTATCTTGTTAGTTTGCCGTGTTTTTCTCTAAATCCAAACGAATGTTAGGTTTAATCATATCTTGAGATCTAGCAAATGGTACTATGCTTAATGCAAAGAAAGGTTCTTAGTTTATCGCGACGAAAATGTTCAAACCAAAATTAACACCGATTAATGTTTGCGGAATGTTATTATACTAGCGCCATTTATGGATAATGAGAAAACCCCAAAAGCAATCAGTCTTCATTTATATAATTCGTAGATAACAATTTAGTTTTATTAGCGAATAAATAACCGATGTTAAAAATGCTTCAATGCAAATATTGTTCGGCTTATTTATGATTGTTTGCGCAAATAAAATTCTTTCCCTTGAATGGCAAAGCGTTCAATTCACAAAACAGACGTTAGTGATTTCACGTTTAGGAGTCATAAATTTAATTGCGGTGCATTTAATATGCATTTGTTGTAATTAAATTTATGAATTACGGGTATAAATCTCCTAAACATTTGCTTTGAAATCAAACTATTAAGATTAGCGTTCAATCATCGGAACATAAACTCGCGCACAATTGGTGCAATTAATTCTAGTCCATTACTTTAACTTTTATGTTAAACAATTTGTTATTATTTAATGAAAAAGTGCGCTTAAGGAGGTCAAGGTTAATTGAATAACTATAACTTCAGGAAGACTTTTATGACGGAGAGAATCAAAATTTATTAGAAAAAGTGTATCCTTTGAAAATTAGTTTCTTTTTCATTTCCAGCGTTTAAAGAAAAAGTTTTTGCTTAATTTATGTGTAAAATGAATTTATGTACTATAGAGTACATTTATTATAAATAATGTATACAAAATTGTTGATGAAAATTGGTTTTTTAAATTCATTTCAATGCATTTTTTTTCAAATAAAATCGATTAGCTTAATTTATAAAGTCATGATGAAAACGCATTGAATATATTTACTTGACATATCATGTTTTTATTTTGTAATCTTGAAAATTACATCCATTGACCAACATATATGGTCAGACGAAGATGATGAAGTATATAAATTCTGCAAAATAAAAGCGAAATTGTTCTTTCATGTTTCGCGAAGGACATTGACTAATGGCTTTGATTAAAATCGATTAACCAAAAGTCTATCTACAATAAGTTTTGTTACATTAAACCAGTTAATTAACAGGAGCAGAATAATTAAAGTGAGTTCAATAGAGTTATCGGCTGACATCATCTAACAAGTTTTGCGGTGGTTCAAAATCATTTAGATCACTCTTATCTGCGATTTTTCATCGTTCATCTCATCTCGGCTTTCATTTACAAATGTAAATTTCTCGATTAAATGGCACGATTCAATTGTTCATCGATCAAATAGCCTTTCGCACCTCGGTGAAAATGCATTTCATCTACACGCGTACAATGTCACCTGTAAGTTCATCCTGCATGTATATATATCTCGATGAAGATTTCTCTCGCGAAAACAGATGGGTCTGGATTAGAGAAGACATTGATTCTCTTTCATGTATCTACATTATTTATATACATATATTTATATATATGTGTGTAAGTATGTGTATATAAGTATAGAAGTATATATATATATACATACCTATATACCTCAATTGCCATAGCTAAACCAAACGACAATTTCTATTTCACAATATCGGCAGCCGTTGGAAAAAAGTGGCCAATTTCAATCAGAAATCGTACGATTGCATGCGCATTAACGATTCATTTCGCATTTTTTTTGTATTACGACTGCTTGTGTTTGATGTGACGTTATTTTTTCTGTTCCAGGTTGTTGTTGCTGTTGTTCTCTTCGAATTTACGCGATGAGCCAAAAGGTCACATGTGAGAATCGTAAAAAGTCCCCGGGAACAATCGTGTAAAAGTTGCGATGACAGTTTATAAATGAGCGCGATTTATGCCTCAGCGCAGTTCATTGCGATGCATCGTTGTTCTATTCAATTTCACCGCCAAAATTGTTCATGTCGACAAACAAGAGGAAATCAGCATTACGAAATAATTAACATAAATCATTCCCGCCAAATTTGTTGACGGCAATTTTGCGTTAAAATTGTTTAGATTTTATTTTATGATTTTTTTTATATAAAGTTTTTTTTCCTCTTTGCAATAAAGTAATTTAGTTAATGACGATTAGATGATGGATTATGGATAAGTGCTTTTCTCGTTTCTAATGTAAGTTCGGTGACGTCACAATTTCAAAGTGCGAGTCGATTGATTAAGAAGAGGTTACAAAATGGCGAGTGTCCTTTGAAAAGTGCAGTTTCTTATTAGCTTTATTTTGTTGATTAATGAAATTGTGATGATATAATGTCGAGGAAAATTAATTTTTAATTTGTAGGCATTTATGAAATTATTATGAAAATGAAGTTTGGGAGGTTAGAAAAAGGATTTGCATTAAAAGTTGAAAGAAGAAGTCTTCACAATTGGAAATCAACATCGTACTGCTAATCGGAATACAAAATGGCGACTTTCTTTTCAAAACTGATTTTTGTTCTCGTGATTTTGTTGATGAATAGTAATGCCATTATGATGATATAAAATTGATGGTAAGTATCATTTACTTTATAGACATCCATGATTATTTATGTGTTAATATAATACAAAATGAAATACGGGAGGTTTTTAATAGGATTTGCATCAAAGCTCAAATGAAGAACTCTTTACACAATTAAATGGTCATCGAAGTGCTGATCAAAGTACAAAATGGCGACCGTCCAATTGAAAAGTGGCATTTTCATTTTCTTCGTTTCGTTGATGACTGTGTAATGGAATTATGATGATGGTTCATTGAATAAGAACAATTTGTAACAGACATCGCACCTCGAAATAGAACGGCAATTATTATTATCGGAGTCTGCGTAATCTCGCGATTCTCCGCGTGGCCATATTTTACATAAACAATTTTCGAGCGCGTGCAAGTAAAAAGTCCTTCCGTGTAATCTTATATAAGTACCGAACAACGGTTCACAAATTTCTCCCAATTAATATCCCGCAAAGTATGCAAGAATTTTCCAACAAAAGATTTTTTTTCTCTTTCACAAGTTGAAACAAAAAAAGAAATATCAGTTAAATCGCATAATTAATAGAAAAGCAAGTGACCTTTTCAACTTGCAATTGCAAAGTTAAAGTTGAAGCTTGCAAAAAAAAATGCGAAAATCAACAGCAAAGACAATGCGAGAAGTATAAGACAAGAGGATGGCATTTTTTATAAAATTAATTATAATGTTGAATAGTTAATTCAATTATTACGAAATTCTACACGGACGTGGAAAAGTGGCCATCTAAACGCCAGTTAGCGCACTTGTAATAACCGTTCGCGAGAAAGTATCTCCAATGACGAATATCAAATTACTTTGTTCGCAATGACATATCATTATGGCTTAAGCCAGGCTTCGGATTATCACGGATTAGCGTCTTTATAGATGATTGTTGTGCGTATGCATATTCATTTCAAATTTCCCGCCAAAATTATCTAAGCTTTGGCGCCAATTGATTTGTCTCGCTCTTTTCTTCTTTTCATATATTCATTGTGTAATACAAAATTGCTGTTATTAATTTAGTTGCAAATGTAAAAAATCAAAAAAAATCTTTTTTTTTTGCAAATTCTTTTTTTTGTAAATTCAACACGAGAAAAGAGTTGAAATGAGTGCATTCTTGTTTTGCTAAGTTACATAACGCGAAAGTAATAATAAAGCGCAACTGTTTGCATCTGATTCAATGTGTAAATATCTCACGCGCAAGTCTCATTAGATTTGGTTTGATACCTTTGATTATGATCTTCGGATTTTTTCCCATAAAACATAATTATTGTTCGTCAAAGAATAAATAATATAATTAATTAATTGCTTAAATGTATTGCAGAAAAAGAAAAGAAAAATTAGCGAGAGAAAAAAAAGAACGAACGAAACAAGAAGAAATATCATTAAAAGGATTTATATCTCAATTCAATAATCGTAATTAAGTTAGCGTTTTGATGAAACGATCTGACGCGAATTATCGTTGTTACTTTATTCGGCAAATTCGCAATTTCAGTAATTTCGCACCAGCAAATGTCAGGGTATTTATGTAATATTTAATAAATATACAGATTTACAAATTAAGAAACGCTATTCTGTCATCAACAACAAGGAAATCTTCAAGTTTAGAAACACGCTGCTGAAGTCTTTAAAATTCTTTCGCTTCGCAAAAATTGTAACGCGCAATTTTGCAATTCGCATTAGACTGTATTGCTGCAAGTTGTAACCTTTATATATATTTATACATAATTTTGTTATTTATTTAAATTATTTTACTTTTGAAAAAAAAAAATTTATTGCAAAATTGTTCGTCATTTTCAATAAAAATTGTTTTTTCATCAGGAAGAATAAATCAAAACTGGATTAATGAGAATTGAGATATGCCTTTTGCATCTTCATATGTGACTGTTAAGGATGTTATGTTCGCACAAGTTTACATTGTATGTTAATTTACATTAAATAACAACTGCGCTTCCTCTTTTTTATTTATATTTATGGCACATTTTACACGTTTTATTTTATTCTATCATTAATGTCGTGAACATTTTATTTGATCAAATTCAAACTTTATGGAAGTGTTAAGTTCTTTTCTTCTTTTATATAAACATTTGTTATTTTTGTACAAAATAATATATACTTTTATATTTATATAATATAAAAACATAAAAATTTATTACTTAAAAACAAAAATTGTAAAATTACATTTCCTTGATATTTCAGTAATAAATATTTCAACTTTTGTTATTATATTTTGTTCAGTTCAAATACCCGACCAATCACGATAATAAATATTGATTGCTTACAATCAATTACACGAAGAGATAATTATAGTCAACTTAACGAAGATTATGTTGTATAATTAACATAAGTTGGCGATTAACAATTTTTTTGTTGCTTTGTCAATTTTTATTTTTACTCAAATCGACAAATTTCCAGTAGCGCAACATTGTAACCCGACTTGAGATAATTACTGTGCCGACGTCGTTGAACGGTGTACTCTAGCACCGATAAATCTTGTATGGACGATTATTGACTCGATTGCGGCACCGTCACTTTCTTCGCGATGAAAAGAAAATCGCGTCAGAGATCGCGAGGATCATCCTCGCACACTTTGGCTTTCAGCTTTTAATAACGTATCTGGCATATGTATAGAAATAATCACATTTCGCATTTTCACCTCGGCAATTTAATCGATTAACTATCGATGGACAATCATTTTTCCATTCTTTTTTTATATTAGTTGCTATCTTATTATTTGCAATTATTTATTTCAACTCAAATTTGTATTTTATGGAAGTGTTATTGACTCGCATAGACAGTTTGACTTACGTAGTCAAATTGTGACTGATTTGAGGTTAATTTCAAGTTTAGTCTTAAAATACAGTTTCGAAGCTTTTTCTAATGTTAGTAGTATTAGTTTATGTTGAGATTTATTATGTTTACATAGCAATTTGTAAATAAATATCTCCAAATTTAAGTTGGCAATGAATAGAAATTAAAAAAAAATTTAATCATGTAAAACTTTATATTTTCTGAATTGGTAATAAAACAAAAATGAAATCTTATCAAGTTGAATGAAAACGATGTTAAAACTTGTATAATTGTTTCGTATATAATCCATTGTAATCGACTATAAAATTGAGTAAAATTGTCAAAAGAAAAAGGTCGAAATGAGCAAAAAATTGTGTAAACCGTCACATTGAAAAAAGTTAATTGATATATAAAATTATTGAGGTTAAGATTGTATACAAAGAATCAATTAAGGCTCAAATGTACAAATTTATTTATTGAATATACTGCTATTAACATTGTAAAAAGGCGCCTTTTTTGTAAACCACAAGTCTAAACCGCACAAAAACGATCGTTTTTTTGTACTTGGCCAGAGACACTACCGTGTCTCTTGACAATTAAAATTTAATCTGCAAATAAAATTGTGTGTGTTTTTTTTTTGTTAATAATGATAAATCTAATAATTTTATGTTGTACATAGATTAGTTTATGTCTGCTGATAAAATAAATGGAGCAAACAAACAAATTGTTAGCACACACACAAACACATGATAACTCACCGGAATTGGCTCGAATTTGTCGTCAAATCAAGTTCACGGCGCCCTTTAATTCTTAGCCGAGAAGCTCTCCGGGGAATCACTTGGAAATATTCGTGCGCGTTTTATGAGAAAGGTGAGAGTGAATTGCCGGGAGCATCTTCACTATTCAAGCTTTATATAGGTATTGTATCCCCTTACTAGACGTTCCATAGAAAGGGAACTTCTACCACACTCAGATACGCCAATTTTAGTGTGCCGAAGAGAAAGATTCATCATGTTGCGACGAATGTGCATCCATTGCCAAAAAAAAATATCTTTTATATGTATATAAGATTTCATTTAAATCATTTTTTGCGAAATTGTTTTAGCGTTTCGAGAAAGTTTCGGACATGTTTGGCGAATGAAGAAACTGCAGTTGGATTAATCAAAACATGTCAAAAGGTCGATTTTTCGGGAGTCATGTTGATTGACTGATCAAAAGAATGGAGCAATCAAAGAGGCGAATACAATGTGTTAACACGTTGTGTAATGCAGATCTACAAGATTAAACTGGACAATGTTGTGATTCTAATTCACCAGGTTAATCGCAAATTGCGTTTTATTTTTGATCGAAAGTTTATTCAATTTAAAATTATGATAAAATATTTTTGATTGTAAAGTTCAATTGTTTTAATAGAAATACTGTTTACTTGTTTAAAATCGTCGATGAAATGACACCATTAAGTTTTACTTTATAAAAATAATTTACTTTGATAAAATGTACATACTTGGAAGAAAAACAAAAAATTACTAGAATGTAATGCAAAATGTGAAATAAAAAGTGGTAAAAAATGAATGCAAAGATGAGCGACGACATTTTTTTGTAATTCACGTATGGTAAGCATCTTGTTTGAGCTTGGGTTTCTACTCGATCACTTACTTAAGATACAGCAATAGAAAGTTAAATATAAATTAAGTACGAAATAAGTATAAATATTATTATACACGATGATAAAAGTCGATGTGATTCTTTCTCATCTTTGGTAACGATTTTATTAAGTGCGTTTCATTGCTTCACCAGCATCGCAGCAATTTTACCCACTTTTTATTTCACATTTTAAGACCTTTTTTCATCGATATATAACAAGACTTTATGACTGAATTTATATGAAAAATGGTCCGCAGCGGGGTTTTACATTTGTTTCATCATTGACGACCTCTTACAATCTAAGGCTATCATTAAGTAGTAGGTTTATAGTTTTAGATTTATAGTTTTAGGTTAATTATTTTAGGTTCATTATTTTAGGCTATATTTTAGGTTATTTAAAACTGTAGCAATTATCAATGAGCTTGTTGAGGTCAAATAATCAACAACAAGTTGAAGTGTGAACACGTTTTTCTTTAATTATTACAATAATAAAAACATATACAAATACTGTGCGATGTTTGTTAAATAAACTGGAAATTCGCTATCGATTGAGTCATTATCCATCACTGCAACAACTTTGGACAACGTTTTCCATTCCAAGGAAAATCTTGAGTTCAATGGCCACTGTTTAAATGCTTCTTTCAATTCTCAATGCAATATCAGATCGATAATCTTGGATCCCTATATCTGTAACATTTTCACACGCAAGCCGTTCACAAACTTCACATCGATTCTCTTTAGGGGGACTATCAATTATTCCTTTTGCGTTGGTTCCTTATGTAAAACGCGCGCATGCGCAATATACGATTTGCGGGTGTTTACGTCGTGATAACCAACGGGTCCGTTTTCGCAGTCTGCACAAGCGAGATATTTGATACCGTCGATTGTATTGGAAAGAGCGATATTTTCAAATCTGTGGATTTTATCCACAAGCCACCAATCTTGAAACACTTCTTTTTCCTTTTCCTCACTCGCCTCCTTCCTCTTTTTCATTTCCGGTAATCCATACTGGAAATAAATAAAAAACATTAATGTGTACATATTATTTATGTATATTTGCAATAAACATTTTATAATAAATTATCTAAAATTCATCCAACGTATAATAAACGTATTTTTTATGTAAATTAGAAGAAAAAGAAAATGGCTGAAAATAATGAATTACAAGGTCGATGTAGACAATTGGAATAAGTTGCACAATAATTGAGCAATAAATTTGTTAAGTTACACTTCTAATTATGTTGTTAGAAGAAAATGAAATGTATTATTTAATTGTTATGTCGGACTTGTTATTGTCGTCGGGGCTTTTATTGTGCGTCTTAGTTTAATAAGACGTAATAATATTCGCGGTTTGATCTTTTTAAATTGCGCTCTTTGTGAGATTGCGGCAGTCGTTAAGGATCTCGGACTCGGATGAATTTGCTTTTGCACCGAAAACGAGGTCACGTAACAGAGATGCGCGACTTGTTGTGTATATGTGCTCGACGCGGCGAACGGCCGCGTGAATTATGTTCGCCATGTAGTTTAGAAATTTGAACATTTTTTGAATCTATACAACGCTTTTAGTTTCAAGAGATGTCTCGCGCACTTTCTATGATAAAGCATTTGATTGATGAATATGAGTTCGGTCAAAAGTTATTAGCAAAGCTTCGGGAGAGCACAAAAAAAAAGAGTAAAACTTCATTTAACAGTTTGATCTTTATAGCTGAGAACTTAATAATTGATTATCAGGAAGTTTTAGACAAAAGTCTATTTTTGTAATTAAAAATACCTAATGACGTTAAATCACGTGATTTACAAGTTTTCATTTATTTCGTTATATTTGATTGTGTGACTTTTAGCGTCAAACGTTTTTTATAATTCAATAAATATAGATCTTAACATTTGAATTTAAGCATTGTGTATTTTTTGTGACTTTTATGAATCCCTTTTTTTCGAAGTAAAAGAAATTACATATCGTACAAAATGTGAGAAAATACTTTCGTAATTGTTTACCAACAAAACATCATCTTTACAAACACTTTCACCGTTTGGTTCTTTAACATTATATTTCATTCAATAATCTTACACGTGTCAATAACACATCAACAATTGATTATTCATTATTGACGGTTACTGAAACATTTATATAAACTAACCTAAAATATCAATATTAAGATTTAATATTTAATAATAAATTAATAATAAATAATAATTATTAATTAAATGTTGAAATGATACTTAATTTGTGATAAATACATTACAATTTGATTTTGAATTATGAAATTGCACTAATGTTATGGACAACAATGTAACTAACCTCTATACTAACGTATTTCCCGATACCATTGTGTATGATTATCGACTGCTTGCACACTTTACAGATTACTGTGTGATCATTGTTGTCGTCGTCGTTGTTCCACGTAGGTTGCACGTATTCTTCTTCCATCGTGATTTTTATTTTAAATACCCAAAATAATTGCCGGAAAAATATTAATCAATCGTATACACAAAAGCCGCCAACGTGTAATGTAAGTTGGTTGGCTACTTAAACCAACTGAAATATAGGTATAATGGAACAGCAGTTCGCGAGTAGAGATAGCAAATGCCGAGAGGGCCATCTGTCTTTGTCGTACAGTCTCGTTTAAAAGTTTAAACGTAAACATTAAAACCATAAGTTCAACTTATATATAATATATATATATATATGGGTCAGTGACATTTTGGCTAAATGGCATTTAGGCTAATAATTACATATATATCTATATATAATATGAATATAGATATACTTTTAATGGTTAGCCAAAATGTCATTTTAGCCCAAATGACACTGATCCATATATATATATATATATATATTCTATTTTCATATCTTCGAAAACAATGTGATAAACAAAGAGAAATACTTATGTTTATATGTAATGTAAACAAAGACAAATAAACATATGTAATGGAAGCTAAAGAACTGACCATTAATTTTATTGGCACTGGGAATCAATTAGCAAATAATGATGAAAATATTATATTCTATTAATTAATGACGAGTTTTATATCTGATTAATTTGTAATTATTATTATTTTATTATAATAAAACTGAATCCATTAAATATTCATAAAAAAATAAATATAAAAAATGATAAAATTTATGGTAAATAATAATTAACTTTTAATCATATAATAAACATTACCAAAGATTGTTGGTAATTTGATATTAATAATTATTAGTATTTATTATTTAAACAATTTTATGAAATAACAATTACAGGTATAAAAAATAAAACACTTGTTAATTATCTTATTTTAAGTAAAAAGTATTTACAACAACCAAAGTATATGTCAATCGAATTTACAAGATCCATTTTGGAATTGACTGTACTTCTTTTTTACTGCGCATGCGCAAACTTGTAAGACAAAGAGGTCGGTCCCCTCGTTATATATCTATCTCTACTTGTTTTCCGCTTATTGGTTTGGGCAAATAGTAAACGTTCCAGTATAACTATATTTCAATGACTTTAACGGCTTCTTCGTACGTGCTCGTACGCCAGTAAATCACTTGTAATGTATTATATAATACTTTGTTTGATAAATTACATTATCGACTGAGTTTTAACAATTCCTACCTTATCGACTGCGGGAAATGTTCAGTCGGTAAGTGTGGGTTGGTTTTATAATAATTCATTAATTTATCATGAAATTTCTGTTGCAAATGGTAAAAAATAAATACAAAAAATAAATAAAAATGATGGATTAGAATAATTTTCAATTCTTTTAAATTGAAGGTATTTTGTGTAGCCAACACTACCGTATCTCTTTTCAGAAACAAACAAATGCCAATTTTCAACATACAAAAACAACAAAATTCCTTTTTTTCATTTTCAAGAGACACGGTAGTGTCTCTGGCCAAGTACAAAAAAAAACGAACGTTTTTTGTGCGGCCAGCACTACCGTGTCTCTTTTCAGATACAAACAAATGCCATTTTTTAACATACAAAAAAGGCAACAATAACAATAAAATTGCACATTTTTTTGCTGTAATATTGTTGCCATCATCGACCTGAAGACAATAAAAAAAACAAATTTTAAATTGGTCCACCCGTTCGCGAGATTTCCACTTTTCAAGAACTAATCAAAATGTTCCAACCGCTAATCAAAAACATTTATTGTAACAGTAATAAAGTAAAGTTATAATACAAAGTACAAAAAGTATTCCCAAAAAACGATACAACTATCGTTTATGTCTCTTTTTCATTCCACCAGATGGCGCCTTCATTCGCTTTCCCTTACTCTTCTTTCCGTATTTATTTCCCGACAACTTTTGGTTTCGCTTCATCTCCCATTTCAGCTGCTTCACATTCGTTCCATCCACGTCGCTGAGTGCATTACTCGCTCCGGATTTCAGTTCCGATAATCCCTGCTCTTCCAACATTTCCGCGAACTTCTCTGCCGACATGAAAATATTCTCCGATCCCTTTTTCGATTTCTTGCCCTTCTTTGGCGTTGGCTCGTCTTCGTCGTCGTCAAAATCGATGTCACTTGCATCGTCATCCTCCAACTCGTCCAAATCAATATCACTTCCCAATTCATCGTCGTCTGTGTACGTATCGTACTTGTCTTCATCCGAATACGAATCTTCATCCGCATTTTCCACTGCTTTATCTAAATCTTCATCATCAAAGTCCGCCATTTCTTCATCGAAGTCTTCCATTTCTTCGTCACCTTCAAGATCTGCTTCTTCATCATCATCATCATCAATTTCGCCATCTTCGTCTGTTTTACTTGATTTACCTAAAACGAAATACAGAAATTTGACAATTTTTGAATTGAAACAAATTTTATTTTTTTTATTTTTTGATTACCCTTTTTCTTAGCTCCCTCAACATAATCCGCCGCAACATCCAAGTCATCCAAATCCTCAACATTTCCGCTCATTTGATCCAACATCTCATTAAATTCCTCGCTGTTAACACTCTCATTATCATCAAAATCATCATCGTCATCTGGTTTGTGGACTTTTCGTGTTTTCAAAAAGCGATGCAAAAACAACTCGTCCACTGGAATACGATTCTCCGCCATACTCAAGTACACATTACTCGCGACGGACAGCTTTTTAACCCCTTTTGGATCATAAACCTGTCCCCGAGCCAAAGGATCGGCCTTCTTTTTCATATCAACTTCCGTTAATTTTTTCGGATTCTTAAATACATATCGATCCAGAAAACGAATCGCTGTTAAATCTTTCAATGGATCTCCGCTGTATTCAATGGCTTCATCTGAAAGAATACATTTTAAAATTTGCAAAATTATAAAGTAAATCAAAAAATAAGTAATTAAATAAATTAAAAAGATATATTAAACGAGCTTGTTTGAGCTTTTCAACAAATAGAATACCATTTAATATATTTTTTGCAAAAAGTGCAACACTCGGATGAAAATGCGAAATCAGTGCATTGATTTCTTCAAAGGAAGCATTGTATCCTCCAGCATGGAGAGGATTTCGACAAAACGGATCGTACTGTTTGTACTTGAATTCCTCATTTTCCCCAACTTCCGGTTTAATTTCGGCATTTGTCGGTGCAACCGAGGCAACGTTCGACAAAATGATGTCTTCTTTCGGCTGAACTTTTTCATTTTCAATTTCATTTTCATTTTCCGCAATTAAATTTTCATCCTTGTTCTTCTTATTCTTCTTCTTTTTGTTCTTTTTCTTTTCATTCGACATTTCGTTTGTCTTTTCTTGTACTTCCGGAACTGCGACAATATTTTCTTCATCAACTTCCTGTTTAATCTTTTTGATATGCGCTTTGGAAAGGAGTTTGCGCAGATCTTTCCTCGACTGAAAAATATTAATTTCATTAAATTTATGGATAAATTGTTAAATATATATTTTTTTATAGTAATTTGCAAAATAATTTACCTTAATGATTTGTGAGATAATAAACAAAACTGCACAAATCATGTTGGCGGGAAAGTACAGCGAAACTTGGAGCATTCGTTTGATGAATGCCGCCGCGCGGACCACACTTTTGTCCTGACGAACGGCGCGCAAATACAAATTCAAAAATATCGCGCGCTTATTTGCATTCCCTATTTGAGGATCAAATAGCTTCTTGTAAAAAGCTGTGTAAAATCGGTCGGAAATTGATGGGGTTTTTCCTGATACCTGAAATCAAACAAAATAAAATTTAATGGTTTGAAATTAAAAAAAAAATATTGAAATGATTTTTTAATTTAAATTGACTTTCTGTTGCAAACAAAAATCTAAAGTTCTATTTGCAATAATTATTTGCAGTTTATTTTTGTACATTTTTCTAATTCATTTATTAAAAACATTTATTTTTCAAGATTTTTTTCAACATATTTATTGTTTAAAACAATGTTTTTAAAACATTTTTTGTTCAAAATTTTTTGAAAATATTTATTTTTTTAGATTTTGTTAAAAACATTTATTTTTCAAAAGTTTTTTTTCAAACAATTATTTAAAACATTTTTTGTTCAAATTTTTTTCAAAATATTTATTTTTTTAAATGTTGTTAAAAACATTTATTATTCAAAAGTTTTTTTTTAACAATTATTTAAAACATTTCTTATTCGAAATTATTAATTCAGATTTTTTTCAAAATTTTTTTCAAAATTTTGTTTAAAACAATTATTTAAAACATTTTTTTTTCAAAATTTTTTCAAAATATTTATGTTTTTTAATTTTGTTAAAAACATTTATTTTTCAAAAGTTTTTTTAAAACAATTATTTAAAACATTTCTTGTTTAAAATTGTTGGTTCACATTTTTTTTCAAAATTTTGTTCAAAATAGTTATTGTTTTAAACAATTTTTTAAAAACATTTTTCGTTCAAAATTTTTTCAAAATATATATTTGTTTCAATTTTGTTACAAACATTTATTTTACACAAGTTTTTTTAAAACAATTATTTAAAACATTTCTTCGTCGAAATTGTTGATTTATATTTTTTTCAAAATTTTGTTCAAAATATTTATTTTTCAAAATTTTGTTTAAAACAATGTTTTTAAAACATTCTTTTTCAAAAGTTTTTTTTAAACAATTATTTAAAACATTTCTTGTTCAAAATTGTTCACGTTTTTTTTCAAAATCTTGTTCAAAATTTTGTTTAAAAAAACGTTTTTAAAACATTTTGTTTCAAAAATTTTGTTTCAAAAAATTTTTTTTTTTTAATTTATTCCTTCAAAAATTTACCTGAAACAACAAATTGAGTGCATTCATGGACACATTAAAAGTGCCCAGATGAACGATCTTAAAAACCGCATCCACATGTTGCTTAATTTTGTCCCCATCAATTTTGGCGAACTTATAAGCGCGATTGACGCCCGTAAGAATCGCCGCCATCATTTTGCTTTTGGGTTCTCCCTTCTTCAAGCAGGCCTTAAAAAATGCGAAATAAACATCAATCAACCCCGTGGCAACCTGTTCATCCTCCTCGTCCAAAACGAACTGCGTAAGCAGACAAATCGCATAATATTGAACCCTCGGCGCCACATTGGGCCGAAAGAGCAATTTTTCCACTTCATTTAAGACCACCATTTTCATATTCGGATGTCGATTGAGCAGCTTTTGCAGACAAAAGACCGCCTTGGAGGCCACTTTGGCGCTGGGATCGCCAACTTTGTTCACCAAATTAGTCAACAATTTCTGTTCCTGTTCGGGATTTCCAATCAGCAGATCGCAAAGTACTCCAACGGCTTTTTCGCGATTCGCCTCGACTCCGTTTATCGAAATCTCAGAAATCGCTGAGACGAAAGTTTCATAGGCGATTTTTAATTGGTCCTCGAAGTACCAATGAGCCAAGAGTTTGGTCTCGTTGGTGCTGGTTTTTAGGTTTTCGAAATTTTGGTCCTCAAATGGGACGAGTTTTAGGTCAGGATGAAGCAGGTCGTTGAGAAAAAGGTCCTTCAGGGCGCTCATAATGTGAGTGCAGTGATCGCTTTTTGAGACTTTCACCTTGGAGATGAGAGACTGCAGTCGAGACAAATTGTGTTTCGGACTGTCTTGAATTAAGACCACGCTGGCGGCCATTTTGTCGGACATGGTTCCCCGGGTTACTGCGGTTTTCAGCCAGGAGTATTCCGAGCCCCGAGTGCGCGATTGCTTCAGTTCGTAGGCGGAAGTTTCGCCATTTAGCGCTTTTTCGGCGCGGATTTTCAGATCGCAACTTGCTTGCGTGGACTTCTTCGATTCTGACGGGGGTGCGGATTTTGGAAAGTCGGAGTACCATTTGGGAGGAGACGCGGAGTCTGTTTCGAGATCCATCTGCAATGTGTGGAGTGTTGATTAATTGAATGATTAATTGAGTTTTTTTTTAATTACTTTGTTTTATTATTTTTAAACATTGTTTAAATTATTTTTTATTCTTTTTAATTACATTTTTGTATTTTTTATTTTTAATTACGAATAATTAGGGTTGATTAGAATCAAGATTAAAAAAAAATAAAAAAGTTTTTTTGGATTGAAATCAGATTTAAATCCGATTTAAATCACAATATTAAAACTATGAGTACATAAATTTAATTTTTAGTCAATTAAATTTATTTTTCCAATTTTCTTATTTAAGTTAATTTTCTTAACTTTCTTAGTTATTTATCTTAGTTAGTCTTGTTAGTTTTGTTAGTTTTCTTATTTTAATTAGTTTTACAGAGTTTTCATTTTTTAGTTAGTTTTGTTCGTTTTCTTGCTTTTCGTATTTTAGTTACTTTTTTTTAGTTTTCTTAATTTTCTTAGTTTTCTTATTTTAATTAGTTTTACATAATTTTCATTCTTTAGTTAGTTTTGTTAATTTTGTTCGTTTTCTTACTTTTCGTACTTTTTCTTACTTTTCTTACTTTTTCTTAGTTTTCTTAACTTTCTTAGTTTCTTATCTTAGTTAGTCTTGTTAGTTTTCTTACTTTTCTTATTTTAGTTAATTTTCTTAGTTTTCTTGTTTTTGTTAATTTTCT
>JABFPJ010000678.1:0-35077 GCA_022817425.1 Gryon sp. ZL-2020 | reverse complement strand
TCAACTTTAACAGCAACAACTTTTGTTACTTGATTTATATTGACGCATTGCACTTCATTAGTGAAATTTGTTAGACGCCATATATGTCTTTGCTTTTTATGTCTTTTCTAATATATATGTAATCACTGATTACAACATTAAAATTTGTATATGTATGTTCTTATAGATTTCGCTGTTACTGACTTTGTCTTTATACATTTAAATCCGTAATTACATTTTCAGAAACATGATTGGCACAAATAAGAAAAATTATATTTTTTTTAATCTATCTCTATGCGTTTCCGTTTGCTGGTAATATAATATAGTATGTTCATACATAAAATAAAAAATTGCAAAAATTCAAATGAAAATGATCAAACCTGTGTGC
This sequence comes from Gryon sp. ZL-2020, assembly GCA_022817425.1. Lineage (NCBI taxonomy): Eukaryota > Metazoa > Arthropoda > Insecta > Hymenoptera > Scelionidae > Gryon > Gryon sp. ZL-2020. The sequence continues at coordinate 34,710 of JABFPJ010000678.1, read as the reverse complement.
CAATTTTTCCAAGTCTATTGACAAGATGCGAGCCGACAAATCCCGTGGCACCGAAAATCGTGCAAACAATGCCGTTAAAGGAGCTGCGTCCGCCGGTTCCGCGTTTCAAAGCCGCCGTTGACGGATCCTTGATAATCACCGGCTTGTCAGAATAACAACATACTTGTATTGCCGCACAGATTGGCCGAAGAATCTGTCTATCTAAAAAAAAAGTGACCAAGTCAAATACAATAAGTTATTATGTAAGATGTGACTGCACATTTGCACGTTATAAATACACCAGTTCACCAATCAATCATCAAAGACCAATACTTTTGGATTATCAAAACAAAATTCCAGTGACAATTTTGATTCACAAAATGAAAATTTATTTACTTGTAAATAGCAGACCATTCCTTGGGATTAACGCAGCCATTTTTGTTTAGACTGGATGGAAAGAGTGGGAAATTTGTTTCACTGCAAAAATCACTCTGGCGGATCCCATGCAAAATATCATATATATTATGTCGGTAAAACAGATTTCTTGTCGTCAATCGATAACACAGGAATCTACTATTACCGATTTGAGTTTCAATGTAAACGCAGTTAAAAGCACACAAATGCATTGAAACAAAACTTTAAATCCGAAATCTGTGTTTGTTTACGTCAACTGCACCCTCGAATTTAATACGGGATAATAGATAAAGATAAGGCAAGTCCATACAGTGTGGTGTTTCATCAAATCTCAATCCAATGGCCGGGATAAAAGGTTCGTTCGTCGAATTTCAATGAATTCGAATCGCTGAATCTACGAGACTTTTGGAATCCTAAGGTCATGGCGTTTGTCGAATGCAGTCTAACCTGTCATCTCATTTCATTTTTACACTACTTTTTTACAGTTTATATACATATATAGTATAAATGGATAAAATATAAATTTAATTATGATTAATTAATTAATAATCATTGTTATCTGCATTCGCATTGTCAGTATCACGTGATCTTTGTCAAATTCCAAATGTCTCGGTGTGATTGTTGCTGTTGATTGTTGTCCAATCATTAATCTGACTCTTTTTTCTTTTTCATGTTACATTTGAATTTTAAATATGGACAGCGTAAGTATTCATTTTTTACTTTGAATGAACTTTGTGTTAAATATGTTTTTTTTTTAATTTTTGTGTTTTGTAATTTCTTTTATTAATAATTTGTTTAAATAATGATTCATAAAAAATATGTTTACTTTTCTTGTAGATTGGTGACTCTAGCATTTGCTGGATCAATTGGTATGACTTTGGTCATACTTGGTTGCGCACTTCCAGATTACAGGTGAGATTAATCTGCTTGTAATTTCGATTAAGCAATGTACTTTAGAAAGAAATGGTACGAATATAAAATTGTACGAAGAAAGAAAGATGTGGAAATGTTAATTGCAAAAAATCTCTCTTTTGGTTATGATTTCAAAACTAAGTTTAGTAATGTTAAAATACTGAGTTCCACTTAAGAAATGAAGATAACAAAAAAAATTGTAGATAACTTTACAGGTAAAAATGATATATTTTTAATATAATAAAAAATTATTAGTTTCTGAGATTTGAGATTCAATTTTGTTTCAATGAATAAGATAATATGTTCTGTTTCTTGCAGAGTTTGGTGGCCATTTTTCGTCGTACTTTTCTACATTCTCGCGCCAATCCCGACGCTGATAGCTCGACGTCACTCAGTAGATGGAAGTACCTCGAACCCATTATTAGAATTAGCAATATTCATTACTATGGGCTTTGTTATATCGTCTTTTGCTTTACCAATTGTTTTGGCGCGATCACCTATTGACCATCCTACTGTTCGTAACAAAATTTAATAATAATAATTATTATTATTCTTACTGTAAGTATAATAATAACATTGACTTTTGCGATTCAAACAATTTTACTTTATTCATAGATACAATGGGGAGCTTGCTATTTGATCATCGCTGGAAATATTGTAGTATATTTGACGATTTTGGGATTCTTCATGGCTTTCGATCATGATGAATCTGATTACAGTATGTGGTGATATGTTTGATACTGTACTTATTTGTTATGGTTAGTATTCAGATTTGTAATAGTTATATATAATTAAATTATAAAACAATTTTTTGTTGAAAATTGTTTGTTGAAAAAAAATGTTTTCTTGAAAATCTCTTTTAAATAAAATATAATTGTACTTTCAGATTTTTTCTTAGTAAAAGCCCAGTGAACAAGAAAGCATCACTGTGAAGATACACGACTGATATCCACGCTTTATGTCAACTAAAATCATTGGATTAACTTAATGTTGAATTTCACGTGCTGAAATCATAATCATTTGGAAGAATTTGGACATTTTTCGCAAACGACGGAGAAGAAAAAAAGAAGCAAATGTCTTAGCTGTTTAACTACTTTCGCCTAATTTTGTCCAAGTTAGATATTTAGCAATTATATGCAATACAAATTGTCTTCGGTTATATATGTTTTCATCTTATTATGCTAAAGATGAAACATATAAAACGTACAACTTTTATCGTATATGTCTTATATTTTTTTTTCTGTTGCTGTTGCTAATATAAGCAACATCTCGACGTGTAGTGAAAGTATTTATTTTACCTTTTTTATGTAGAGAACAATTTCGTCATAGATTTATTTATAATTGATTTTCCCAGCAAGCATGAAATGTTTTATTCTTTTTAAGAATATTTATGTATAAGAAAGTTAAATTATATTTTGCACATAGTTTTAGAAAAGTTTTGAACGAAGTATTAATTTAATAATAAGTTTTAAAAAAATCACCAAATGTTTAATATTTTTATATTTTTTTACAAATGTAAAAAATATAATTAATAAGTTTTAATAATTTTATAAAATACAATTATAAAATTGTATAGTAATATGAAATATTAAACAAATGTTAAACTTTTAGGAGTTTTTTAATGTATTTCGTACTATGTTGAAACATTTAGATCCTTTTATATTTTTCTAAATAAATGTTTAAACTAAAAAAATATTATGCATAAATCATAATTAAACTTTCATTAAACATAATTATTCTTCAAAAACTTGAAAATTTCACGTTTGCTGAGTTCAACCATAAAATACCGGCAAAAATCTGTACCGACAAAAATGAAATCTTAAATATTTATATGAAACAAAACAATTCGGTATTACATCGAGTAGAATTTGCGACAAATAAGGACACATTTTTTAACGTTTTTACCGTGTGTAATTTTTCGTAAACATTTCGACGCAAATTTTATCCGAACTTTTTTATGTGCATTTTCGAATTATTATTAATATTATTATTAATTACAATCATTGTAACATAATAAATAAGTGCTCATGTTTTATATACATATAAAAAAATGAAAAACAATCGAATAAATACAATGTTTAAACAAATTTCGCATAATTTGACAGATAATTCTGTTGCATATTTATTATTTAATTTTGCAAAACTGTTAGTGTTAATGATATAATGTAAATGTTAAGGTTTATTTGTTTATGAAAAGAGCAATAAAATACCCCTGGCGGGACTCGAACCCGCAATCCCCGGTTTAGGAGACCGATGCCTTATCCATTAGGCCACAGGGGCTCACGCAAAGCTGAAGCTTTGTGGGACCCTACACTGTGCTGCGTGTCAGGAACGTAAAATTCAGGTGCAAATCATTTTTCCCATTTCATTTTAGATCAAATTTCATCATTTTTCCCCTTAAAATGTATAATTTTCCAGTTTTTTATCTTTAATTTCAAACTTTAACAACAAATATTTTCCAAATCAATTTCAACTTGTTATCGCATAAATTAAATTAAACATTAAATATATTTTAATAATTGAATAAATCTATCTAATCGAAGTATTTCTTAATTTTGATTGCTTTTTACTTTAAATTTGATAGTAAATGTTACTCTTTTTTATTGTTGTTATTATTGTGATTCAAAAATGAAAGTGAAAATAAAAACAAAACAAAGGTCAAAGGATATCAACTGTCAGTGCTCTTGGATCAGCTGATTTATGACTCAGGAAAAACCAATATGGCGACCATTCGGCATGGGAAAGTTTGACATTTATGATTTCAAGTGTTATAAAACAAATGTATTGGCGTTGTTTTTCTCTTTTTCTTTGAAACTGCGGTTAACGTAAAAAAAGTTGACCTTGAAGAATGTTGGATAAATCATTTCTAAATAAAAAACTGCAGTCTGTGTTTAACGTTTGCTTAAAGTATTAATTAATTTCAATGAAAAATTACTTTCATTTTTGTTTACGTAGACGATTTTCGAGATATTAATGTTATTTACATATTTCTTACGGTGAGTAATTATGTAATATTTATTAAAATAATATTAAAAATTAAATATGGGTCTTAGCATTGTTGTTATAATTAATTGTTGTTTATTTCTGTAAAAAATTTAAAGGTTAAAAATAGCAAATTAATTTACCAAACTTTATTTGATTTTGATTTCAGATGAAGAAATTAAAAGATAAATGTTTAAAGGTAACCAGCATCATCATAATTTTAATCCATCATTGTTTTATATTATTATAAAATACTTGTAACATAAATTTTGATTTTGAATGCAGGTGACTTCCAAACGATACACATCCTTTGTTCTCGGTGTGATTATAACATCGATAACTTGGATTTTCAGTTTATATTTATATTCAAAACTATCACAAAATGTGAACACGGCAAATCCAACGATGTTAAATTTGGATATTTCAAAGCCATTAGAAGAGTCGGTTTTTGATCATAAGTTCAATCGTGTTCAAGACTTAGTATTGCAGGACAATAATTTACGCAAATATAACAAAAAGGAAAACATGTACGACAAAAACGCTTATAATTACAAAGGTGCCAAACATAATCACATTTATAAAAACAGTGATAAACTCACCAAACAACTCCAACCAGTTCCAGTAAAAGCAACAGTAACAGTGGAGCATGGTATAAATAATTTTTGCCTTATTATCGAAAAATATTAAAAAAGATTTTCAAAAGATTATAATTTTTTAAATTATTTTAAACAATGAAAAATATTTATTTAATTATTAATTATTTTGTAAGAAATAAGAATCTTAAGGAATATTAAGGTATATTAAAAAATATATTTTAGTTCATTAAAAATGAAAATGTAATTTTTTGCAGGAATCGAACAACTTGGAATGGTGAAAAACGTCGAAGAACAAATTAAACGCGACGATGGTTACAAGCATTATGCCTTCAATGTCCTTGTATCCGACAACTTATCCTTCGAACGCGACATTCCCGACACAAGACATCGTTTGTGTGAAAATCAAACGTATCCTGAAACAATGCCAAATGCGAGTATCATTATCTGCTTTTATAATGAACATTACACTACTTTATTAAGATCCATTTATTCAATAATGAATCGAACGCCTGCGAAACATTTGCACGAGATTATTCTTGTAAACGACTGGTCCGAATCGGAAGAACTTCACGAGAAAGTATCCAAGTTCGCTGAAACTCATTTTGATGGTAAAATCAAGTATTTTAAGACTGAAAGAAGAGAAGGTTTAATTCGAGCGAGAATGTTTGGTGCAAGAAAAGCAACGGGCAAGGTGTTGGTATTTTTGGATAGTCATATCGAGGTGAATAAGAAGTGGCTGGAGCCACTTTTGGCAAGAATCTCGCAGGATCGAACTGTGGTTCCGATGCCGGTTATTGATATAATTAATGCTGATACTTTTCAATATTCATCAAGTCCGTTAGTTAGAGGTGGTTTTAATTGGGGATTGCACTTCAAGTGGGACAATTTGCCGATTGGAACTCTGTCGAATGATGAGGACTTTGTGAAACCTATTAAGTAATTATTTTTATTTAATTAATTTATTTGTTAATTATTGTTTAGTTTATAAAAGTTAAATCATTTATCAATATTACATTTATTGTAGATCACCAACCATGGCTGGCGGTCTTTTTGCAATGGACCGGGACTACTTCGTGGAACTTGGCGAGTACGACGCAGGAATGGAAATTTGGGGCGGCGAGAATCTTGAAATTTCATTTCGCATTTGGATGTGCGGCGGTCGCATTGAACTTATACCCTGTTCACGAATAGGTCACGTGTTTCGGCGACGAAGACCTTATGGCAGCGAGGATCAGCGAGACACGATGTTGCGAAATTCACTGAGAGTTGCTCACGTTTGGATGGACAAATACAAGGAATATTTTCTGAAGCATGCAAAGAAAATTGATTATGGCGATATTAGTGACAGAATTGAGCTGAGGAAGCGATTGAAGTGCAAGGATTTTGCTTGGTACTTGCAAACGGTTTATCCGGAGTTGGTTTTGCCGGATGATAATGAAAGTCATTTAAAGGATAAATGGGCTAAACTGGATCATAAGCCAGTTCAACCTTGGCATTCGAGGAAGAGAAATTATACAGATCAGTATCAGATTAGATTGACGAATACTAATCTTTGTGTGCAAACGGAAAGGGATATTAAGACGAAGGGTTCGAAGTTGAAGATGGCGCCATGTTTGAGAATTAAAGAGCAGGTAAAGAAGATCATGAATTGTAAAATTAATTATTTATTGCTTAAATAATGATTCATTCATGAATATTGTTTAATGATTTAATAGATGTGGTACGAAACTGACAAAAAGGAGTTAGTACTTGGTCAGATGTTATGTATGGAGGTGAAGGATAGCCGAACCCCAATTCTCGGCAAGTGCCATGAAATGGGAGGAAATCAGGAGTGGCAACATAAATCAGTCGTACGTTTTTTTAAAGTTAATTTTTAAAAATATTAATATACTAAAAAATAAATTAGATTATCATTATTTCATTTGATAATTCTTTTGTTTTTAATGATTTCCAGAGTGAAACTCCAATTTATAATATGGCAACGGGAACATGTTTAGGAATACAGCGACTAAAAGATCGCATTGAAGTAGTGATGACATTATGTACCACTAACGATAAGTCGTTACTCACTTGGGATCTGATTCGCTCGAAATTACCGTATAAAGGACTGAGATGATAAATTATATGACAAACTCGACATGCTAAGCATTATTAGACTTTAAGCTTTTAAATCCAACATTTTACTACTCGAATCCTAATTAGGAGAAACGAAAGAGATACATCCAAAATCATGTTTTTTGAAAATACCATTTTAATGGCGTAAGTTGGTAAAGTTAAGTCAAACTTTAAACTCAATGTAGGACTCTGGAAAAAATATCGTTGACTGTCCCACAACGTTCTTGTAAAATACTCCAAATGTTTCGGAACATTTTTTATAAGTATAAATCTACGATATAAAATTAGAATCTATTCTCTACTTTTAACTACTATTTTAATAAATCAGATATTTTTATTGAATTGAATCATCATTTGGGCTTCCGTCTTTTGTATTTGAAGAATTGTTTTACATTTTTGTTTAAAAATATATTAAATAGTAGTTAAAAGGTAAACAAACACGGTAAAGTTGATGAAAGTATCTTAAAAGTACGAAAGCATTTCAATAAGATCAGATGCAAATACTGTTGCACTTGTTATTGTTAATTGTAAATAATCATTGTTTTGTAATGATTTTGCCAAAGGAAGGACAAAAGGAGACTTCGGGATTGACTGTTATGTCGCATTTACATACATGTTTTTAATTATCCTGTTTAAAATTTAATATTAAAAGAAACCTTTATGACAAAATCCTATCAGTAGTCATTATTTCTGTACAACTTTGTCCTTGTCCGCTGCGTAGTGGTTCAAAAATCTCGCAGATGGATCAGTTATACCTTTGTTCCACCGTGGCATCCAGAAATATGGAATAAAATCTTGGGCTAAGCCAGGATAATGAGATTCAAAAATATTCCTAAAAACAAAACATATAAATGTCTCAGATTTTGTTACAATTTTGTAAATTTACATTTTTCTTTCAAAATGGTTGTTAAAAATATTATTTTACCTATAATAAAGTGCTTCTTTGGTCTTAGGTGTACAATGCGGATACTTTTGTTCAGCTTCTGCAAGTTCTTCATCCGAAATTGCTTTTGCGCAAATATCTTGAATCACCTGAAACAGTGACTTTTTAATCGATGCAACACCGTCGCTAAAAGCTTCTTTGTGGCGCCACAAAATTGATTCCGGTAAAAGTCCGGTTCCATCGAAAGCCGAACGTAAAAGATGTTTTTCAATGCCATCTGCAATAATTGTTATATATAAATTACAATTTTATTAACTGCTCATAAAAATATTGTTTGATATATTTTTCATCTAAAAAAGCAGAAGAAACTTTATAGCATTTACTTTGTGGTTGTCTCATATCCGCATCCAACGATAGATAATAGCTAGCAAATTGCAAATCCAAGAAAGGAACTCGCAGCTCTAAACTAAATGCACTCGTGGTTCTATCAGCTCTTAATCCATCGTACATATAAATGTCTTTTAACAAACGAACGGACTCATTATGTGCTTCAGTGGCATTTGGTGCATCGCGGAAATAAATGTAACCCTGAGCCAACTCGTCCGCACCTTCACCACTAAAAATTACCGTTGAATCTGTATTGTTTTTTATATACCGCGAAATTAAGTACATTCCCACCGAGGCACGAACTGTCGTGATATCAAAGCTTTCTAAGTGATAAATTACTTTATCTAAAACGTCCTTTATGTCGTTTTCCGTAAAACTGATTTCATGATGCTCGCTGCCTATGTGATTAGCAACCTAAAATAATAGTTTTTAACATTATTAAAAATAAATTATAAACTCTATTCTTTCAACGGTAAAGTGTAAATATGTCTATACTTGTCTTGCAGCAATGATATCAGGACTTTCTCCCATTCCGATGGCAAAAGTTTGGATTTTGTATGAAAGAAAGTTTTCTTTGGACAATTTCACCAACAAAGCAGCGACTAAACTTGAATCAAGACCACCGGATAACATGCATCCAATTCTCCTGTGGGCCATCATACGTTTTTCAACCGATGCGGTTAATAATTTTCGAATATTTTCATGAACTTCAGCCTTCTTTACAACTAAAAGCAAACATGAATATGGTATAATATTTATAATATTCAAGTAACGTAATAAAAAAAAGATAAAGTATTTACCATCCCAAGAAACGTATGGTTTAAAAGTGGGTTTACTTAATATTGAATAATACGATTCACTTTTGAGTAATTTAGCTTTGCCATTTTCAGCAATTGAATATATTTCATAATGACCCGGTGGGAATGGTACTATCTTGTGATCCTTTCCCAAATGTTTAGTAATATCTATTAAACCCTAAAAACAAAACATTTACTAATTTAGTATCTTACATTTTTCAAATTTAAAATAACGTTTAAAATTGTTTTCAAAAAAATCAAAATTGCGAACTTTGCTCTCAGAACAGACAGCCAAAACACCATCGTCAGTAGTTAAACGAAATAGTGGTCGAACTCCATAAGGATCACGAGCTATCATGACTTGTCTCTTTTCAATGTCGAGCAAACAGAATGCAAAAACTCCGTCCAAATGCTTGGGAACTTCTTCAGGTTGCGAACTTCCAAACTTCGCGTACAAATGTAGAATTACTTCCACGTCGCACTTTGTTGCATAATCAAAATCGTGTTCTTCTTTTAACTGAAATTTAAATTTGTTTCATTAGTTCTTCATATTAATTTTTTTTTGTTTATTACAAAAGTTTATATGAAAGTATACTTACTCTTGTGTAGTTATAAATTTCACCATTGCAAAGTAAAAAGAGTTTCGGATATTTGACTAATTTCATTGGCTGCATTCCCCAGAGACTATCAACAATTGTTAATCTTTGGAATGCTAAATATCCATTCTGAAATTATATTAAAATAAAATTAATTATTGTAATACAAAGTAGAAGTAAAATTATAAAGACATTGTTGAAATTTAATTAATATCAGTTTACTACCTTAATTCTGTCATCATATTCAACTTTAAAAGCATCTGGACCTCTATGAGATATTTTTGTGAAATTATCACAGATGCATGATAAGTTTCTCGTTTCAAGTCCGAAAAGTGCCCAAATTCCACACATGATTCAAATCTGTAATTTATAATGTCATATAATATTTCTTATTATTATATAATCATATTTTTAAAGATTATGTCGCCAATTACACAATTTTACTTTTTATCACCATAAAACGATATTTCATTTCATAAATGAAGAGATTTTGAAAAGCGCGGGAAAAATAATATTTTACGAGCAAAACGATAAAATTGATAAAATGTAAAAATGGATTGTTAAATAAATTATTTTTATTTTAAACATATTAAAATGTTTATTAAAAGTGGAAAAATTCTAACTTGCAAAAACCATAGAAACAAATTAATAACTAATTTTATTACATATTAAAATCTTGCATATTGTAATACAATTAAAAAAACAGGAAAAGAGACAAAGGTACTTTTAAAAAATTCTTGTTCTTTTTTATTTTTTACTAACATTATTAAACTGAATAGAATTTTGTTATAGTATATTAAATGCTTTGCTTGTAAATTGTTGTTATTTTCTCACGCTTTTCAAAACACACTTGACATATAAAATTAAATAAAAATTTTTGGTGAACAAAAAAATTAAATTGTGAAATTTATATGACGTAATTTTTTAAAACTAATGATAATTACTTCTGGTAAAATATATTGTTATCAACAATTTGTTAATTCATTTATTCAAAAATTAATTCAAATTTAAATAATTTCATAAAATTTATTTAATTGAATTGTAATTTAATATACCATTTTTTGTTATCAAATTAAAATTAATGAAATTTTTATTGAGAGCTTAAGTTGTCATCTGCGTATTGTATATCATGCACCATAGCCAATGACCCGTAAACTGTAAGTAGAATTAAAAACTTTCCAGATCGCGATATTTTAAAATATGATCACATCATAAATTAACATAATTATATGTAATTATATAATATAAAATATTAATATTTTATTATACAAGCAAATTAAAAAATTTATTTGAAAATTAACTTATGATGCAATACTCAAACATATTTTCATTTTAAGTTTTTAATAAACTTTTACAAGAAATATATGCGAAAGTATGAATAAAATTATTTGCAAAAATTTATTTAAATAAAAAAAAATACAGTTCAAATATATTTTAAAAACCAAGATATATAAATCATATATTTTTGCACTTTTTAAAAAAATATATTTTCCCGCATACAAGACAATAATTATATAAGAATTATCTCATATAAAAATAACCTCAATTTTGTAGTATTAATGTTTTTTAATTTTTTTAACAAAATATTTTTCCATGTTCATTGTATATATAGCGATTATAAAAAATATTCAATAATTACCAAGTATAAACAAACAGCTTCAATAATGCAGAAAATTGTCAACACAAATATGTTTTACTTTGTAATTATAATAATTAATTACGAAATTGTCGGATGAAACTGTGATGACAGTGTTTCAAAAAGGAATTTTCCACGTGTCAGTGTGACCGGATCCGACGGAATTCAGTGTAAAAGTAAGTAAGTATCAAAATATGTTAAATTTCACTCAATATTTAAACTCAAAATCTTGTGTCATTAGAAAAATGTCTCGACATTAAGGACATCTGTTGGTCATTCTCAGAAGATTTTTATCACAAAAATTATTTAAATGTATACTTAATTATTTATCTATACATTTAAAATTTAAAAGATAATAACATTAATTATACAAAAAGTAAAAAATGTAAAGGAAAAAGAGTTTTTTAAATGATTTTTTACATTGAAAATAATGTTTGATGCAAAAAATATAGATTCTTTAGGTGACTTAAGTTTCATAACTTGGCGCAAAATAATTTCGAGAAGAACAACATAACCTCAACAGTTCTAAAAATGGCTGCAAGTAGAAAACATGCGGTCTTGCGATCGGCAATTTAGGCCGAAAATTTTACATAAACTTTGAATTGATTTATAAAATATACGAGTGAATTGTTTTGTATTTAAGTTAAGATGTATAGGTTTACAAAGACACGGAATGTCGTTCTGTATAATTCTTACATGACGTCAATTCCAACTCTCGCATCGCGAGTTTGTTCATTTTGCAATTTTTATCACGTAAAAATACCGAAATGTAAGTTCAGTTTATTTTTACTTTGCCTCGAGATTGTTTTATTTGTTCTTATCGTACTTTTTATTGTGAATCTTTAATTTAATTAAACTAATTTAATACATTTATTGAGAAATATTTCACTCAACCTTTTTTCAGCGTTTTGTTTAAGTTTTAATTGAACATTTCATCTTATTATTCAAATATTAAAAATGCGAAACTTTCCTGTCTTTTTTCACTTTTTTTTATATTTATATTATAATGTAATGATGATTGTATATTATGATTGTTACATAAAATGAAAACTTCATATATATATACATATATATGTGAAATAATAATAAATAGTAATATTCATACAATTATGTAAATACGATTTTAGTTCCAAATGTATTTCAAATACGACAAAATTCATCGAATACAACAACAACGCAGTTGCTTGTTCATGAAAAAGTAAAAAAGAGAGTGAAGAGAAAAAATAAAAGATATGCGGAATTACTTGAAGGTATGATAATTACGTTTTGTTCACTTTAATAGTTGAAATAGTAATAATTCTTCAAATTGATTGACAAATGTCTTGTTTTAGTGACTGATTCGGCGACGAGTAATAAACGAGCATTTGTAAAGAATTTAAGTGTACAACAATTGGAGGCTTTGATCGACAAACCCGATATCGAATTGGATGAAATATATAAAGTAAGGGATTTCATTGCGGCTGGCAAGGATGTTAGCACAAATATTTCATATTCTGATACTGATCCATTGGTATGGTAATTTATGTTTTCTTTTATTTTTTTATTACGATATTCTTTCTATTTTTCATACAAATTGCATACTTTTACATTATTTATTTTGAATTTAAATATTTTATATGATCGATCTCTATTATTTGAATGAAAGAATGAATGAATGAAATGATAAAAGAGAAATTTAAATTGTTTTATTTGAAAATTAACAAAACTAATACAGTTACTATGTTAACAACAATAATAGTTCTAGTGATAATAAATTAAATGATAGAATGTTATTACAAGTTTTAAGTTTTATTTTCGCAGGCACCACAACATGAACACACAATCGAGGATATTATTTCCAACGATAAAGCTTATGTTATGCAAGAATACGAAAAATTGGAAATCGCAGAAAATGAAACTGCGGATATTGTGGAAACACCTAATGTTGATACGATAACTCAAACAGACGTTAAACAGGAAAAGAAAAGGAAATCTAGGTAAACAAAGTAAATTTTCTTATTTTTTGAGTTATTATTTTATATATAGTATAATATAATAATATAACTTTCATTTCAACAGGAAAAAACAAAATGAAGTTTCGATTGATAAAAAGAGTAAGAACGGTCAAAAGATTTACTCGAAGAATCAATACGATAATTGGAGTCGAACTATAACGTCATTTATGGATGTTTGCATCCATAGTGATATGTTGGACAAGTGTTACTCAGCGTTAATGTTCAAGAAATATGCCACCAATAATATTACACCTTACAACATTATTATGAAGAAGTATGCGGAAAATTCCAATTTCAAAAAAGTTAACGCAATTATGAGCTTAATTAACGAACGTAAAATTGCACTTGTACCGCAATCCTATGCAATCATGTTGGAATGCTTGGGGAGACTTGAAAACAATCCTTATCTAAACGGTAAATAGAATAATTAACATGTAAAGTAAAACAAATATTATTTAAAATAAAATTAAAATTAAATAACATTGCAGAAAAAGTATCTAACATATTAGAGAAGATGGAAAAAGACAAAATAACTCTGAATCGTGTAATTAACGAATCTTATTTCAACGACGAAGATTTGATATTTGTATTAAAAGCAATTCGAACGATCAAACCAGATTTTGTTCCAAAAATAGAGATGAAAAAAATGTCATACGACAATGTTTTATTGGAAAAACTACGTTGTGATAATAATGCGGCTGTGAGTCCGGCGAAGGATTTGTTAACGATGGAAGACATGAACAAAAAAATTCGATCACAATTATCTAATGAATTCAGTGGATTGGTGACAGTTAAATCAGTGGAAGCTGTTTCGTTTAATAATAAATTAAAAAATGCTGTAAGATTTTGTTTTCATTTTTTACTTTTAGTAACAAGAAAATTTATTTGTTCATTACTAATTCGTTTTAATTCCCAAATTATTTTTCAGAGAGCAAAAGTTGAGAATTTGGAGAAAAAGTGGCGAGAAATAGTGATGCAAAGATTTGAGAAGAAGTTATTTAATTTGAAGAATCGAGAAAGTTATAGCTCAATGTCGAATATTTTTTTATTACATCCTTATTTGAGTGTATTGAAACCAGAAATTTATGTCGATGCGATTATGAAGGAAGTGAGAAATCTCGTGCAAGGTTCGGAAGGATATAGTCCTTCGTTGTTGAGTTTACAATATAATCTGGGAGCTTATATTTTTAAAAGATATGAGGTAGAAGACAAATTTAGTCAACATTTTAAAATCTTTCATATTCCAAGTCATTTTATTTAAAACTGACTATCCTCCAATAAAATTGATTTCTAAACGCTATATTTTATCATAAAACAGATGTGTATAAAAGTGCAAAACGGAATGACAGATAAAATTACCGACATCCACACAATGTACTGCGATTGGTATCTGAATAGAACCGATGGTTGCAACAGTCGAGTGCGTTGGCAGAATTTCATTCATGACGCAAAAAATCGTGGTGTTTATCTCAACTATTATGTACCACCATGGCCGTCAAACATTTTGTTAAAAGTTGGTCGCTTTTTGTACGACATCATCTTATGCGACATTAAAGTTGAGAGTTCGTCTATCGCGACGAAAAGTGTACCAGTTCCTGCATTTTGTATTGTTTATAAAAATAGATCGTCTGCGCAACTTAAACAAGAGGTATAATTTTATTGAATTTATTATATACATCATGTGACTATAATATTAGTTATAATAATAAATAATAATTAACAATTTCTGATGTACTTTCTGATTATGATTTTAGATAAAACCACATGCACAGTTAGCAAAATTGTATCGCGATTCCAAACCCGAGAAGTTACAATTTGATACTAATATGCTACCAAGTTTATGTCCTCCACGACCGTGGCTTTCGATACATGACGGTGGATATTTGTGTACGAAAGTAGACATAGTTCGATTGCAGCAGACGGTAATATTATCTAAATGCATTATTAGAATATTTTTATAATAAATGTGTTTTTTTAATTTATTTCTTAATTAAATAAAATGAAAGTAAAGTTTTAATCATAGACATAAAATACTATGTCTATGGTTTTAATATAATTATTATTTATGTATTTGAAAGTCACATTTAAGGTGGGAGTAGCGATAACTCAAAATAGTCAAATTTTTCAGAAAATGCATAAGTTCATTCTACAAAAACTTATGTACGAATTGTCAAAATTATACAGTCATTGACCGTATCAAAGTTGATAAATTTAATAACGAAGTTGCAATAAAAATATATTATGAGTATAGAAAACAGGGCCTAAAAAAATACAATTTTTTAAATAACTCGTTTACTAATAGTCAGATTTGAACGAAAATTAAAATACACACGTTACCTATAGTAAAGAAGAATTTATCCAAAAACTAAAACAATTCACCGTTTAGTTTCATACTTATCAAAAGTCAAAGTGCAAAACCCAGCGTTTTTTCGATATTTCGACAAGGGCCCTCAATTTTTTGTGTGTCTAATTATACTGTTTTCTTACGCATTTTTACTTTATATGTAAACATTAAATTTTAATACTCATCTGAACTATTCATGAATATTTCAATCAAATAATACAATTTTTATCTGTAAATAAAGTTATGAACCCTAAAATTACGCTCCCTAACGCTACTCCTACCTTAAATACAATATTTCACATTATTTAACTTTATCGAATATCTTTCATTTTAAAGTGCAATATTTGGAAACAACTAAACGCAACGCCAGTTGAGCAATTGTATCCTGCTTTAGATTCTTTGAATCAACTTGGTTCAATACCATGGCGCGTCAATAATAAGATTCTTGATATAGCTTTGCAGGTGATTTATTCATTATCATTACTATTATTATTATAGAAAAACATTGTCCTTTAATTTCAGTTGTATTATATTTGGTTTTAAATTTGTTTCAGATATTTAGAAAAGGAGGTAATAGCAAATTAGATATACCTGAGTTACCGGACAGCTTACCGTCTGTGCCACAAATGGAAAAAGATCCCTCAAAGGAAGATAAAATTAAACATTACAAATTGCGAATGGAACGACGAAAGAAAAGAAATGAGATGATGTCTTTATGGTGGGACGCATTGTATAAACTTTCACTTGCCAATCATGTATGTTTTTACTTTGAATCAGTTCATTTTTAGGCAACATATATTCAGTTCTGTTCTAATGAATTTATGAAATCAAATTTATAATTCAAAATTACACTGTAAAAAATGTAAATTTGTATAAAATCTAAAAAATTAATTAACATTGAAATAATATTATTTCAGTTAAGGGACGAAATATTTTGGCTCCCACACAACATGGATTTCCGTGGTCGAGTTTATCCGATTCCCCCGCACATGACTCACGTGAGTTCGGATCTTTCAAGATCGATGCTTATTTTTGCGCAAAAGAAGCCAATTGGTCCAAAAGGCTTAGACTGGCTAAAGCTTCAAATAATAAATCTTACGGGTTTCAAGAAGAAAGAGTCAATTCAAACGAGGATTGACTATGCGAACGAAATTATAGACAAAATTATTGACAGTGCGGAAAATCCACTTAACGTAAGTATATTTTGTTTTATACAAAATAACTTTTTTAACTTTTTTTTTAACATTTTGTGAAATAAATAAATTTATTTGTATCATTTTGAAGGGTGAAATGTGGTGGACAACATCAGACGAGCCTTGGCAAACCCTCGCTGCTTGCATGGAACTAAACGAGGCATTAAAATCGCCGAATCCAGAAGAATTTTTAAGCGGATTTCCGATACATCAGGATGGAAGCTGCAACGGATTACAGCATTACGCGGCTTTAGGCCGTGACATTGTTGGAGCGAAAAGTGTTAATTTGAGTCCGTCTGAACTTCCGCAGGATGTATATAGTGCCGTAGCTGTATTGGTAATTATTTCCTGAATTTATGGATTCTTTTTTATAATTCTAATGAATTTGAAATTGAAAATATTGTTTCAACATTTTCAGGTCGAGAAAAAGAGACAAACTGATGCGGAAAATGGTTTAGAAGTAGCCAAAGTACTCGAGAAATTTATCAAAAGAAAAGTCATAAAGCAGACAGTAATGACAACGGTTTATGGAGTTACCAAGTTTGGCGCGAGACTTCAGATTGCGAAGCAATTGAAAGGTTAATATTTTAAAAAATTGTACATTTCATAACTATGATTATAATAAAATAAACGATTTGCAATATTAATTTGATTGCAATTATATTTTTAGATATCGACGATTTTCCACAAGAGTATGTATGGCAAGCATCGTTATATTTAGTAATGAATACTTTTGACAGTTTACGAAGTATGTTCACAAGTGCCCGAGAAATTCAAGATTGGTTTACCGAGTGTGCAAAATTAATCTCAAGTGTGCACGAGAAGAATGTTGAATGGATCACTCCGCTGGGTTTGCCCGTCATTCAGCCTTATACGAAGTTATATAATAGCAAAACGGAAGATGAACTTAGACCGATGAAAATTAAGTAAATATTTGAATTAAAATTTAAGATCTTTCAAATTAAATACAATTCCATTTATATTAACGTAATCATGAATTTATTTTGTATTTTAGCAAGCCAAATGTAATGAAACAGAAAAACGCATTTCCACCAAATTTCGTTCACTCATTGGATTCCTCGCATATGATGTTAACAAGTTTACATTGCGAACATGCTGGTCTGACGTTTGTGTCTGTGCATGATTGCTTTTGGACACATTGCTCCACGGTTGAACCCATGAGCAAGGTTAGTAAATAATTAATTTTACATATGTGAGTATAGAAACGACAAAGAAGAATAAATATACAAAATTTGTATCTTATAGATCTGTCGAGAACAGTTCGTTTCGCTCCACTCACAGCCAATATTGGAAAATCTATCGGAATTCTTTATTGAAAGATATGGTGTTTCGAATAAAATGTAAGAAAAATTAAATTTTATTTTATATCTAAGCATAGAAAGAAATTATTTGTTTCAATTTAAGTTTTTAAGCTTATTTATTGCAAAATGACAATTTCTTACACGTCATAAAGTTTTATTCTTAAACTAACATAAAATGAATTTGTTGTTTTCAGTTGTGATAAAGAAGAAGCGTTAATTAACGATATATTCAAGAAAGTACCAAATAAGGGTGAATTCGATCTAAATGAGGTACTCTCGTCTGTGTACTTCTTCAGCTGAAATAACAATCTTGTACAATTCGGTGTAAATAGTGTATAATAAAAAAGTGTATAAAAATGAACTTAAGATTATTATTCTTGTTTCGCAATGTCATCTATTCTTTCTTATAATATATACTTTTCTAATCGAAATGAAAATCGAAATCTAATTTTGGTAACATCTTTTTAAAGATTTCATAAAAAGTACTTTTTTTACTTATGATTTTAAAAATGTATTTCTTCATTTGATTAATCAATGACGTTCATTTCGATTTACGTCGTGTGTCGTTTCGTTTTTAATTCAAAATATTGATAAATTACGTTTTTGGTTTTATTGCATTGGAGAAACAACGGATAATATGAAACACAATAACAAACTAATTAAAATTAATATTTCTGTTATTCCGAGAAACTTTAAATGTCTTATACAAAAATACTTCGATTTTCCTTTAAATGTTCCATAACATCCATATTTTCCGAACTACTTTTTTTTCTTAATTTGTTCTTTTTTTTCTCTATAAAATTAAAGTATTTCTTCTATCGTTTATTGTATTTATAAACGTTATTGAATTATATTTAAACGCGACTGACAATTTCCGGTTGCCGGGGAACGCTGGGATTATCCTCGTCGAGTTCCTTGTGATTTTCTGGAACCGGGTGCGGTCCTGGACTCAAGTCGTTTGCCTTTTTCTCGACTTCCTTGAAGGAGGCTTTTATGTTGTCGAGTGCGGCGCCAAGTCCGGTCTTAATCTGGTTGAATTCTTGAGTCACAAGGGAAAGACGGCCCAACAGATAGTTCAGATTTTCGTCAACTTCTAACATTCGTTTTGTTATTTCACCAACCTAAATTTAAAAAAAATATTCATTTCAAATGATATTAATAAAAAAATTGATTTTCTACAGATTGTATAATGAACCAAGTTTATAAGTCTTTAGTTTTCAATTAAAAAAAGTTGCTTTTCTTACTTTGCTTTCCATTCCACCCATCGTTGAAGTAGTTCCAGCAACATAAGCTTCACTTTGTTCGTTTAACTTTTCCAATGCTTTCGCACTTTCCATCATTTGTTGGTACATTGCATTAATTTGTCGCCAAACCTGTTTAAACAATTCAGTTAATAAAATAAAAATACATTTAAATGAACACAATAAAATTATTGCATATATTGACCTGATTCATTTCCTGCTCCATTTTCAAAGTCAGATTTGTCATACCACCATTTTGATTATCCATAATGTCATTGGAAATGTCATCGAATCTCGAATTTATGGTGTCATTGATATTATTGCCATGTGTTTTTACCAAATCACCAACTTCCAGCAAAATCTGATGAACTCCATATTCAACTCGCTTTTTCGTATCCAAAACATGGTCCGCCATAGAAACCATCACTGACTGACCCTTCTCGAGATCCTTTATGTCTTCGTTTACTTTTTTCAAGTTGTCATTCAGGTCCAATCTGCGATTCAAACATTCATGTATATATGCATACATTTAAGTGATTTGAAAATTAAAAAAAATAGACATGTAAAAAAACATTCAAAATACAAAAAAATGACAATTTTGGGATTTTTAATTCTTGCTTTTTTTACACAAAAGCTTAGAACTTTATATAAAAATATATAGTTAGTTTTTCCATTTTAACTCAATCGTTAAAATCTGACCTCAATCCGCCAATCAAGTCCTTAGTTTCATCCTTTGATTTAATCATTTGGTCATACATATGAATCGCTTGCGCAACGAAATCTGCCAGCACGTGTTTGGTTTCTTGTAAATACGAGCGGGTATCGTTGTGCAATGCCTCCGCTTGTTTCATTCTGCAAAAGTAAAATCATTGAGTACCTTTCTACAAACACACATGTGTATTTCTTTCTTTCATGTATAGAAAAATGAGTAAAACAACATTACGGTGTTAAATCGTGAATCTTCATCGAAGTTTCCTCCATGAGAGTAGCAACTCTCGCGAGGGCTCGATTTTGTTCTTCCAAAGTTGCACCAAAGTTGGAGCTATCACCTTGACCAGATCGACGATTTGATTCTTCCAGTTTTTGCAGTGACTCTTGAATTCCACTAAGACCGGATTCAATGTCGCGTACCTTTTGAACAAAAGAAATACCAATAATAATTAATCAATATTTCTTTCTCTTTTTTTATTATTGTAATTATTATTATTTTATTATTGTTTTACCTCAGCATAAACATTTTGAATCTTTCCATTTTGACTAGTCGTTTGTTCATTGATAATGTGTTTCAAATTGTCGAGATTGGATTCCAATTTAGCTGCATGATTGTTCAGTATATTTTCCGTGACTTTGATTTTGTCTATAATTTCATGCGAATTGTCATTCAGTCCTGATTTTAACAATCCTTTGTCATTTATCTCAAAAGCAAGACTCTCGATATCACTCATTTTATTGCCCAAACGTTGTTCTAACGCTTTCATTGCTTCGGCTATCTTCTCCAGTTGGATTCTTTCTCTTTCATCTCTCTTAAAAATTAAAAGAATTTTATTATTCTTAAAACATATTTCATCCTAAATAATTTTTTTTCTTTTTATTCAGGAAATAATATATTCCGCAAATAGGGAAGAAAACTTCCCCTTTTTTACTTCTAGAAAAATTCTAGAAGAGTTGGGAAGTTTTCAATATCACATGAGTCGAATCAGCAATATTTTTTCTTATAAGTGCATCGAAAATAGATCCTTTATTCTTTCAAAAGTGAGATGTAATTGGCACTTTCTCCTCCGAGAAGATATTGTTATCCTTTAAATAATGTATTTGAAATTTACTTTCCTTTCCTAGGGAGAAAAAGTGTCACTTTTACTTAACTTTTTTACTTAAATTTTCCATCCTTAGAAAAAGAAAATAAAATCCCATTACGTCATCATAAGGGATGAAAATACTTTCCGAACCGAGGGAGGAAAATTGCAACTTTCGTCCGACTTTTGAGGGAAGAAAGAAATGTTTTCGATGCACTTGTGAGAAAATAGTACATTACGTACCAAGGGCGCTGTTTTCCCAGTGCTTTTCATACCTAAGATCGGGGCGGAAAAGTATTTTTTTCGCCCTGATCTGAGGTGTGAAAATGTAATTTCTGATAAAGAAAGTGAAATGAATTAAATATTGGATGGGAAAGAAGACCTGGATCATCATCTGTTGCAAGCCGATGATTCTCTCCTCCATGAGTTTAAGGCCTTCAGTTGTGGAGACCCGCTTGGTCAACAGGGCAATCGCCTTTTTGGTCTGCTCGCCGAGCTGTCGCTCGCGCGCCTCGTGTCTCTCCAATTTCTCGCTGTTTTCGCGCATCATATGCACCAGACTCAGCATCGCATCTTTGATGTCTTCGTGTCTAAAAGCAAACGCAGATGCTTGTCAATTTACAAAAAAACTTCCTTCATTCAAACGTTTCCTTTCATTTATTTATTTTTGTTTAATTTTTTTTTTTTTTTTTTTTTTTTTTATTTTTTTTTTTTTTTTTTTTTTTTTGAAATTTCATGATTAAACAAAAATTTTGAAACAATTATTGTTTTAAAGAAGTATTTATTTAAAATAGATTTAAAAAGTTTGAGAAAACGTGTTTTGTATTAAAATCGAAGTACGATTTTATTCAATTAGTTTCAATCGACGAAAACGAGTTGCACTAATTGAGAATATGAATTACAGACAAAGTTAATGAATCAATTTATGTATTCGTTTTTTCCGCGTCTTTATGTCTATTTTTTGCTCTGTTTAAAGTGAGATGTTTATTTTAATTATCAGAATAAGTTAATTACTTATTGACGGAAATTACTGATTGTTTTGAATCGCTTGAGTTTTATCTTTGCACTGATAGAGTAAAGTGATTATTTCGTTCAATTATATTTATGTTTTATTACATGATAAATAGTACGTTTTTTATTCATTATTGCATAAATATGTATTTTTGCAATTCTTTTTTTTTCAATTAGTTTCAATTTAGTGAAAGATCGACATTATATTGATAACAGATCAACGCTTATTCATAAAATTCATCAGAAATTAGCAAAAGTCGTAAAAAAAGTTATCAATGGATATCATTTATTTGTCATCACATAATTATTTTTTCGCTGAGCAATGAATATCAAATAACGAAAATATTGTATATGCAAATCAAACACTTTTTTGAGTAATGAATAAAGCTTTTTTTTTATACGATGAGCTATCAAATATTATCTTACCATTTAAAAGGGCACGTATTTTGTATTATAAATATGTATTCCATTTAGTATTAAATCATCAAATAATATTGATTATTCATCAGTATTCCATTTATATATGTATTTTTATTTATTTGAGACAAAGGTTTTTAATCATTTAAAATAAAATTGTTCATTCAATCATTTATAATAAAAAATTTAAGGTTTTCATAAATCATTGAAAAAACTTTATCTTGAAAATAATAATTCTAAAATAAATTAATAGTTCAAATAAAAAGATAATTTTTGCTGTAAAATCATTTTGAATAACTTAAGAAAACACTAATTTGATTTATAAAATTAATATAATAAAAATAGAATGAAATAAGAATAAGTTAAAAACTATTTCTAGAAAATCAACAAAAAATAATGGACTCACGTGATTTCCCGGCATTGTGTCAAAGAAAGTGCGATGACAAGAAGGAAGATCCTGGAGATAAAAACGGCACTCATGTTGATAATTGCACGAATCAATATAAACGAATATGAATAAAATGTAAATAAAATGTTGGATGATTTGTGAGTGTTGTTATGGGAGAGTTGGAGTTGCGTGAGCGCGCGGCGCGAACTATTAATGCGGAATGCGCGCTCTATTTTGGCCGGAGGGAGCGAGCGAGGCGAGCCGCGCGCGCGGCTCCAAGAACACGAAACAAGAAGAAGAGGAAGAAACAAGAAATAGATATAATTCGCCCCGCTGAGAAGAAGCGAGCGAATGCGGCTTTCACGCAAATAATTGATTCGGAATAACGCCAGCAGATAAACTGACCTCACGGGTCACCGACAATGACCTCTGCGGTATCGTCAGTTTTCTCACAACTCCATGGAAGACGTTGTACTTTATTGTTATAAAGCAAAAATTTTGTAGAGCAACAGCCTTGGAATTGAGATTTCGAGTCAGTGATAGTATTCATTTTTTTTTAGATATGTAATGCAAAATGAAGATTTTTATACATTTTTGATGTTACAGTGCTAATTGGATAATTTGAAAGAGTATAAGTTCTAATTTCCCAGCAAACGTGAAATTTTTGAACTTTATTAAGATTATTCATGTTTAAAAAGTTTCAATTATGATTTGTGCAAAATGATAGAATATTTTTAAACTAAATTTTTACTTAATAAATTCTAAAAAGTTCCAATATTTCTTTATAAGTTTATAAATGTTTTAAAAATTTTCTAAATGTCTTAACATGTTTTAAAATGTTTGATTACTTTCTTTCAATACTGAAGCTTATTGAAAATTATTGAAAATTATTGAAATTGTCTCGTAATAAATAAAGGTGTTTATAGAAATTATAAAAATGATTAGAAACTTTTAGAAATATTTTGAAACTTTTTAAAATTTATTGAATTAATATCAGATCTAAAAAATTTCTAAAATTTTTCACAAATCGTAATAAAAACTTTTTAAATTAAAATATTCTCAATACAGCTCAAAAATTTCACGTTTGCTGGGTTAGAAACTTTAAAGTTGAATGGAGTTAAAGCTTTAACTCTACCTTAAATTTATATAGAATTATGAATGTAAAATTTAATTAATTATTAATTAAAATTAATTTAATTAATTGCAGTGATCACAAATTAAGCCTGATTCGCTCTAAAACGCTTATTTAAGGAGATAGAGCCGTTTAAAGTTTGTAATGTAATATGATATTTGAAGCATAAGAATGATATTCATATTTATGCTTTTTGAATACAAAAAATCAATACAAAAATTAAATATTTTCAAAAATGTTCAAAAATTGGATTTCTGCAGAAATTGCTATTTTAAATTGATATCTTGCTAAATGAGTCAAACAAATTATTTAATTTGTATTTAAATTTTGTATATAAATTATTAAAATAATTTTTGTTGAATGTAAAATTTAATTTTGAATTAAAAAGAAAATTTGAATTATTAAAAAAAATATTTATATTAATTATTATTTTGTTTAATGAGGAGTTAACTTTATATAAAATTGACATAAAATTAAGTTTAAGTTTTACTAAAGTAAAATTTATATTAATTTTATAAAATACTGGCTATAAATAAATTTGTGTATACATAGGATATAATAATAGAATTATAGATACAAAATCATTTAAAAAATATAAGACATCGATATAATTAATTCAAATAAAATAAATGTTGATTTGATAAATAAGATTCACTTCGACTTCGTTAGGTGTATATTAGTTTTGCAAATGTAGACACGTAAATTATTCCAATAGATAAGTAAAACAAACAAAATGTTTAAATAGTTGAGTGACTTAATTATTAAAAGAAAAATGTGAAATTTCGAGTGATTAAACAAAATTATTTCCAACGAAAGAATAAAAACAATTTAATAAAGAAAAAGACATTCAAAACGAGTGCAAAATTAATTATATTACAATATTAGCTCATTTTTGTTTTTGAAATAATTTAATTAACAAAATAATTGTAAATAAAAACAATTCTGATCAAATTGTTTAAAATTCTCATAAAAGTGATGCTTCAATATTCATTTTTTTTAAACGCTTTTATTTAACTTACTCAGCGTCATCAAATCTTGTAAACGTTATATCTCTGGACCCATTAGTCCGAATGACTTCAAATTTTGTACACTTAATAATAACTTCGAAGACAATACATTCTAACAAAATTTTGTGTTAATGCCTCTTACCTGTGTCCTTCTAGCCATACTCCTCATTCCTTCGGAAAAAATCAGTACATTTTTTTAAAATTAGTACATTTTTTTAAGTTAAATAAAAGCGTTTTTTTTAAATATTTTTTATTTATAATTATACTAATTGTAATATGTATTTTATATTCTTTATATTTTAAAAAATATTTTTTATATTAAAAAAAAATTTTTTTTATATTTCATTTATTTCATTTTTAGTTACATTTTCATTGTACACGCTTTCAAATGATTTTCGACTTAAATTCAATGTCATTCGTCAATTTGACATCGACGATCCCTTAATCCGCATCGAAGTCTCCTAATCGTCCCCGATCGAGCGCGATATAATCGCAGACGCAAGTGGCTGACTGAAAATAAGCTTATTGCGGCTTGAATTGCAAGAAACTCTTTCTCTCCTATATATAGTCGGACGTTTGACGACGATGGCCATGTGGTCCATTCAAAGCCATCTGTTTTCACGCGTAATCTTTGCTATTCGCGTCTTCTGTTAATTGCCGCTTGAGCAAGCATTGTTAACCCGCTCTTGAAACGCAACTCCGCTTCACATCTTTTTTTTCTTTCTCATATTTTTTTCATCTCATTTCTTCTATTTTTATTTGCCATGTGCCTTTTGCTTTTGCTCTCGTCTTCTCTTTTGCCACATTTAATGCACACTATTAATAGACACCTTTTGCGGCTTTTACTACTTTCGAGAATTGTCATTTCGAACAGACTTTATGACCGATGTTTAACGACTTTTTCGAGTGCATTGATTGATGGATGCAATTAATGGATCAATTTGGACTTTTAAATATTCGACATTTTACATTGTGTTCTTTTCTTTGTATGGTTTAATTTAAAATATATTTTATATCATAAATATTAATTTTTACATTATAATAGTAAAAAGTTGTCTTTGTATGATTTTTCCTATTATGTGTATTTTTATTGCGCTTTATTTCAGACTACTTATAGCAATCGAAGGATAAAATTGCATAAATTTAAATGAAAAAAAGTAAAAAATTAAAAATTATAATCATTTGATATATACACATATTTTTTAAATTCTATTTTAAATTTTATAAATATTTCGAATTGAAATTCATCTTTTTTTTTCATCATATTTTTATTATTAAAAATACACATACATTTTATATTTAATACATTAATTAAAAAATAATTTTAAAACAGATTATTGAACTATATACAATTATCATATCAATTTCATCCAGGAAATATATTCCTTTATTATGTTTCCATTACAAAAAAAAATGTATATATAATTTTTGCATTATTATATTTCAACTGCTACATTTATTTATAAATTATATTTATTATTTAACTTAACATTAATATTTTTTCCTAGTCTCATGTAATAAAAATTGTAATAATAATAATTATCATAGAATCAGGGGAAACTTAATAATTGAGTATAAATGTTAAAAAAGACACCTCAGGAATGTCAGTAAAACGCGAAGAAGGCAAAGCAACGATCGAACAAAAACAATGCGAATGAAACGGAAAGAGATATGAGAAAGAACAAAAACAAGGAAGTCGAATGCCCGAGGCTCGCCTTTTTCGCTCGCTAAAATTCTCGCTAATGCATATAATAATGATAATAACAATAATCATAGTAATAATAAAAATTTTTAAATGAAGAATGTTAAAAATTACGAAAAATGCTTACTTTGTTTGTTAATACTTTTATTTTTTAAATATCTGTGGTTCAATTAATCGACATATATCTTTTTACAATGATTACATGTATTTATATAACATATATACTGTGCTTTATAATTGAAAATCCCTAAAATATTTATATTCATCTTCATTTTGTTCATTTAAGTTCACTTATTTATGCAATTTTAAAATGACAAAATGACTAACATTTTCAAGATTTAAACATAAAATATAAACATCTAACAAACATGTCAATTCGTGTATCATAATTGAACATTTTTAATAATTTATAAAAA
The DNA here is from genome assembly GCA_022817425.1 of Gryon sp. ZL-2020. Classification (NCBI taxonomy): domain Eukaryota; kingdom Metazoa; phylum Arthropoda; class Insecta; order Hymenoptera; family Scelionidae; genus Gryon; species Gryon sp. ZL-2020. The sequence goes on along the minus strand of JABFPJ010000678.1, from coordinate 7,453 downwards.
GATTTATTAAAGAAAAAATGAATAATAATAATAATTTGCAATAATAATTGATTTGCTTCTAAATTGTCATTTACAAAATTCATTCATCAGTTATTCAATATTAAATGATTTAAAGCATCATTTGGCATTGAATATCTCCATTGATAAATTTGTATTTGACTTTTAAACGGTTAAAACTCTTAATAAAACTTTTTACAAATTAATCATTTCATTTGTTTGGCTTTTTGATATAAAAAATTTAAACGAATACAAGAAAAAAAAAGACAAAAATAAATATTAAAGTGAACGTCCAACGCGGCATTTTCTGGTTGCTTATTAAATATGACAACAACGAAATTTTGTTTTTACACATGAATTAATCTACAATTGGCTGGTTGGTTCGTTTCTTTTTGTTGTTGTTGGAATTTAGAAAATTGGAATGTAATTGTCAATTTTCGTACGGTGCTTTTGTGCGACACATTCGGCAATCCACACGATGTTGCGACACTCTTGCTCTTTCAGTTTCAAATAGCTGTAGAAGACACCAAAGTGAAATTGTTGCAGAAATGCGTTTACATTTAAAGCAACCTAAAAACACAAATAAATAATTTTCATCAATTATTATACATTTTTAATATAATGTTAATAATAATTTTGATAAAAAAACATTGTTATTCTTACTTCGCGTTCGAAAAATTTGTCTTCGAGTGTCTTATCGCCAGGATTATTTCCCGCTCCTTCAAAGAGAGCACTGTATTCCTAAAATCAATAAAAATGAAGAATTAATTTCATATATTATTTTTCCAATTATTTGAATTTCAAATTTAATCTTTTCGCTTTTTTATTATTTTGTATTATTAATATAAATTGTATAAACTAAAATACATTATTTATGATAACGTAAGCATTTACAAATATACATAAACTTCGTAAACGAAATCAATGACCCAAGTTCATTATGAAAGATATTATTTTAACATTAATAAATGTTAACATTAATAAATCAGAATATTACCGCATAATACTCAGCGACTGCTTTGACTTGTTCATAATCATCTGCTCGAGCCAAAGCAGCCAATCCATCCGGATTCAGACGACCACATCTGGGATACAATTTTGCACGATCGTCTTTTCCCAATTCCGTGCCAAACGAATTGATTGTAATAATTATCGCTCGTCTATCTGCTTCAAACTATACAAAATAATATTTTATTATATTATTTGTTTATTATATAAATCAAATTATAACATTTCTCTAATATGTATAAAATACACATAATACATAAAAAAATACTTCAAAAGTTAACAGCTTCAAACTTACAGCGAGAATTTCGCACATAGTTTCTGCAGTAGTTCCTCCAATATCCTTGCAAAAATTAAAGAAAGCTTCAAGATATGCTTTGTACAAAGTATTACGTATGATCTCAATGTTCATTTCATCGAGATCCTGTTCCGAAATACAGTCAACGAAAAATGGCGCTGAAATTTCAATAAACAATCATTTATATTATCACCTAAATATTCTCTTAAAATAAACATAAAAAAAGAACATATATCAACATAATAATAATACCAAGAGGAGTGTCGACCAACACAGCATTATACAATTCCGCGGGTGTTGCAGCTACATGAATGGCCTCCATTTGCTCGAAACTACCAAGTGGATGACACTTTGGTATAAGTTCGGAAATCGGGCGCTGATGCAAAGTGCCAGTGATAAGAAGAATGATGTTATCGATCATATAACTGTACGTAATGAAGTCCAGGAACTGCGACAGTGGCTCAACCGAGTGATTACGTAGATGCTGGAATTCAACAACCAGCTTCTCACGAAGCTTGTCGTCGATTACACTCACCGCCAACGGCGATGGCTCGTTTGCCAGGAAACTTCCATAATCCGTTCCAGCGAGATGCAATTTCAAATCTGACAAAATTAAATAAACAAATTTTTTTAAAAATAATAAATCTTTAAACGATGTTACAGTAGAACTTGTGAAGAGTCCTGTGTTTCCATCTTTTTTCTTTCATATAAAACTTAAGAGGAAGACAAAGAGCAAGACTCCTCACAAGTTCTACTGTACGTTAGAGAACTTTGCAAAAGTAGATAATCAATATAACCTAAAATAACATTGAAATATGAAACACTAAAATAATAAACAAAATGTGGGGTTTTTATGGGTTTTTCTTTTCCTTTAATTAAACGAAAATTGAAGTATTGATTGAATTTGTAATGGAAATGAGTGGCAAAAGTATTTTACCTTCCAGGGTCTCGCACTGGACGAGATTCAAGTAGTCGGTCTGCTGAAGGATGCCGCACTTGAAGCCACGACAGAGGCCCTCCAGATAGCCGCCGTCGATGTTAAACAGACAGCCCTTCATCGCGGACGATTGTTGGTTGGTCTTGCTTACTGTTTTGACAAAGTGTCGGATTTGTTCCCTCGCACGTCAATATACTATAAATCCATCCGTCAATCCACTCAGACTCGCCCTATTTTTTGACGTCCGTATCTTACAATCATATGACTCGTTTAGTACGCAAAATCCACGACAGGTGGCGTAGACACGTGACTATACACAGGTTTACAAACGTATGAATAAAAAATTTGTGATCATTTAATTTAATTTCTGTTTTCTGATCATCTAATTTATCCCTAGTCTTTTCTAGTCATTATCTGCCTACTTATACTTATACTTATATTTATAATTGTATTATGTTATACTTTGATTTATATATTTCTATTGTTCTTTATAATTATGTTTCATTGAAAATTGTTGTAAATGATACTTTGATGCCAAACACTGGTTGATACTGATAATTGTTGAAAATCGTAATTTATTTTGAATGAGTAAACTTTGCTGTATTACAATAAATTGGTATATTGTTGTCACTCGCTTTCATAATTGTTATCAGATGTGTGATTTACATTATAATATTGTTATTTTTGCGGAAAATTGTATGTCTATTGCCTTATGGCTTGTGGCTTCTTTTGTAAATAAATAAATAAATAAATAAAAAATTTGTTTAAAAAGTGTTGATTGTCAATAAGTGAACATTTAGAAAATCAAAACATAATGAATGCAAATGATTTTTATTTTTATTTTTTAAATTAATTAATTATTAATTAATTAAAATTAAATAATAATTATTTTTGATGATTAGTTAAGTAAATTTTATATTTAATAATTTAGATGTTTAATTTAGACAAAACATGACAATTTAAAAATTTAATAAAAACTTTGAAAAATCGAAAATTGAACAAATTAGAACAATTTAGAGCTCCATTTTATAAAAAAGTCGACGATATATATTGACTCTGAAAAATTGGGAATTGAACAAAAAAGAGCAACTTAGAGTGTAAATGCAGAAGAAACTTGACAGTTTATAAAGACTTAAAATTGAGCAAAATAGAGCAATTTGGAGCTTTAATTTAGACAAAAATTAGACGATTTATGACTTGTTTGAAAAATCGAAAATTTATCAAAATAGAGCATTTTAGAGCTATATTTTTTTAAACAATTTAATGGCTCTATAATGATTCTGAACATAGAGCAGTGATTTTTCATTTTCAGTAGTTGCATCACTGTTGTTTTTAATCTTTATTTTCGGAGTCATTATAGGCTCGTTCGTTTATCAGATTATCAGCAGAAAGTTTCGTCAACCTAACCTTTCATTTCTGTTAACGAATTCTCTGTTTATATGTCGTGTCCATCATCAAGTGTAAGTTTTAAATCACCCAAGTGACGGATTGTCGTTATTTATTGTAGACGAAGTTCTTTTTTAGAACGAATCACTGATTGAACTAAAGTGTAAACAAATTACATATACAGAGCAAAAATGTCCTTTAAAAAGGATTTGTTGTTGCTTTTAAAGCCGTATTATTTTGTGAATATTTTCTTGGGACTGTCTTATATTATTGCTAAGAGGATGCCAGTTATTTGTAACGTCCTTTTTAATCAAGCTGAATGTGAATTAGATGGCGTAAGTATTTATTTTAATAATAATATTATTCTTTGATAGTATTAATATAATTGAAATTAAACTTCAATTTATTATTTATTTATAATAATAAACCTTTTTCGTCCTTTTTAATTTACGATTATATAATTTTCTACTTAAATTATGCTGTTTTATATGAATATATTGTTAATTAACAGAAAGAAACGGAAATTTTATTTTTCCTCATGATTGTTGTGATGGTGAAAACGAGAAAAGCTGGTAGCATAACTATGCTCAACTATTTATCCTCGAGTTTCGTTTACGCAAAAATAGCAAATTTATTGCTATGGTTTTATGCTGATTTTCGTATGGGAATCATTTATGGAGTCATTTTCATTTGTAAGTAGTTATACTTTTTTAACAATTTAAAATGTAAAAAGCGTAAACAGTAAAAGACATTGTTTAAAATTATCTTAATCTTGTTTTGTTATTTGCAGTATCTGGATTAGTATTACCAGAACCAACATACAAAGGGCCTGAAAATGTCACTTATTTACGTGGAGCCCAAAGTCTGCAGGAAGAATTTGACCGCGATAAGAGAGTAATATGGCTGATTGCTTTTTACACCGCTTGGAATCCAGCTTGCGTAACATTTGCTCCAATTTTCGCGCAATTATCTTACGAGTAGGTTTTAGAATACTGAAATTAATAATTATTATGTCAGTTTTATTCATTATTATGAAAAATGTTTCTAAAATGATTATTAATTTAACAAATATTGATATTATTTAATTTAAATATTAGAAAATTTTATTAAAGTAAACAATTGTCATTTTTAGATTTTCTTTAGAAAATTTGCGCTTTGGCAAAGTTGACATTGGCCGATATCCTGACGCAGCTGCGAAATATCACATAAGTGACGCAAGTACGAGCAAACAATTGCCAACGTTGATTTTGTTCAAAGAAGGAAAAGAAATTGAAAGGCGTCCATATGCTGATCACAAAGGGAAACTTGTTAAATTTTTGTTCTCACTTGTAAGTATATTAACGTTTTTAACATTATTATTATAACATTATTTATATATATAACATATTATAACATAACAATATTATAACAAATATTAACAAAATAACAATTTTACTAAACAATTTTGTTTCATTTAATTATATTTTTCAATTCATGTAAACTAATTATAATCAATTGATGCATTTTATATTTTTAGGATAACGTAAAAGCCGCGTTCGATTTAAATAACGTTTACAAAACGTGCAAAACTAATCTTTCAAAGAGGAAAGACAAGAAGCAGGAGAAGGAAGTCAAAGCGCTCAAGAGTGACTAAACAATCAATCAATTCAGTCATGGCTCAAATTTTGTTCGCATATTTCGACGAGCAATATTTATTTACTACAATCATTCATTTAAACTCGTCCAAAGTCTATTTAACAAATAAAAAGATAAAAGCGGTAAATTCAAAGTTTAGATCTTCCATAATTCGCACAAAAGCGACAAGTAAAAATTAAAAAAAGAGTGTAGTACAAAGAGAAGAAATGCATTATTATTTCACTAAAATTCACAGAAAAGAATCTTAAGATGACATCATGTTTTCAAATATTTAAAGCGTTAAAAAGTTGTATTTCTTTTTCCTTAAACTGATGTTATCTTAATCTCACGCCTTTTTCTAATCTGTTAAAAAAGAAATGGACATGTTAAAAGATTAGAAAATAACGTGAAAGTCAAAGTAAATATTTATATTCCTCGCATAGTTGCTAGTAGTTTAACAAGTTGTGTAATTTTATTGAATGTTGATGTGTTACGTTTGACGAAGTAATACAGACGTGTTACACAAAAAAGTGTCTTTTTGAGCACGGATTGCGTATAAATCTCACGAGAATAATATATCATTACGATAATCTGTTATCAAATTGCACGAAAAGAACAAATAATGTACATAATAGTTATTTAAGTCAAAAGTTAATTTCGTTAATGCACTGCCATTTGTTGTTTTTTGTTATATTACTGCCAAATAAATATGTGTTTTCGCAAGTCCATTTTCGAGTTTGTATTATACAATTTTTAAATTAGATATTTAACAAACTCTTTACTTAAAGCTTAAATATTTTTTAAATAATATAAAGTTGAGAATATTGTTTAATATATTATATTTTTGTTGTAAAATGATGATTCAAATACAATCAACGAACATAGCTGTGGCTTCTCCGAGTGTTGGATTCGCGACGAAAAATGGAAATTTGGCCAAATTATTGCACGCAGCTCCATATCGGCCATCCGCATGCATAGCCAAAACTGCACCAGAAAATGTCGGATAATGTTGAGCAATTCTTCGAACTGCTGTTGTTGCAGCTTCTGTGGGACTAGCGCCGCGTCGCATTTCTTCTACTGCCAAAAATCTAATAAAAAAAGAAAAATTACATAATAATTATTAATTCAATTGATTAATTATATCTAAATAATAAATTAATTAATGATAATTAAGTTAAGATGTAAATTGTACGAATTCTTACGTAGGTAAAAATCTCATCATAATATCTCCCTGGCCAGTTCCAACCGCCGCACCCACTGCCTGATCGGCATAAGCTCCGGCACCCGCAATTGGCGAATCTCCAATTCTACCTGGAATTTTATATTTCGCACCGTTTGTCGATGTGCCAGCTGCAATTTGTCCTTTCATGTCCATTGCAACCACACCAATGGTGTCGTGATTATATGGTCCATAAGTTGGTGTTTTTGGTATAATCCGTCGTACACTTTTGTGCATTCTTTTGTCCATTTTGATTGGCTTGAAAGGGCCACATGATTTTTTTGGATCCGGAGTAACATTCTACAATTAAGAAATAACAAATGTTACATACAGTTTTGTTTTTTCTTTTTTAATTTTTTGTTTAAATATGAAACGAATCTTACTTTCCAGAAATTCGGTTGACAATTGTTCGACTTCCATTTAGTCCAGTTTCGGTACGAATCTTCGGTTTGCAATGAAACATTCTCAAATCCCATTTGAACTGCGAAATTTGTTGCCAAATCGCCGCCAAGTAATGAATGTTCAGTGTTTTCGAGAACTTTTCGCGCTACTGAAATTGCGTTTTTTATTCTTCTCAAACCACCGACTCCACCAACATCCATCGTTACACTTAACAAATTTAAATAATAGTAACATTATAATTATTATCCCAGCAAACGTGAAATTGTTGAACCTTATTAAGATTATTTATGTTTAAAAAGTTTCAATTATGATTTGTGCAAAATGATAGAATATCTTTAAACTAAACTTTTACTTAATAAATTTTAAAAAGGTCCAATATTTCTTTATAAGTTTATAAATGTTTTAACAATTTTCTAAATGTCTTAACATGTCTTAAAAAGCTTGATTATTCTTTTTCAATATTGAAACTTATTGAAAATTATTGAAATTGTCTCGTAATGAATAAAGGTGTTTATAGAAATTATAAAAATGATTAGAAACTTTTAGAAATATTTTGAAACTTTTTAAAATTTATTGAATTAATATCAGATCTAAA
>JABFPJ010000677.1:0-35078 GCA_022817425.1 Gryon sp. ZL-2020 | reverse complement strand
AAAAAGTGCAATATAGTAAATAACTAGGTCACAAAAAATTAACATAAAAAGTTTTTATGTAAGGTATATTACAGTGAACTGCGATGGACCTGTAAGATATCAAATTTCACATCGAGGAGGACAAATAATTTAATGAGTATTAATTACCAGTGCGAGATCGATTTCGGCGGTTTTTATCGAGCAATAAATTATGATTCTTTTTTTCTCTCGAATTATGAAAGTACGAAACGTGTCTAGTTCTGTTGTCGATACGTCATCAATAATGACGCAAAAACATGGCTTTTTGTATTTCATGTGAAATTTCAACCTTGGCACATCGCGCAATCGTTTGGCCAGTCGTCTTTTTTTTTATCGTTTAATTTATATTTGTACGTTCGAAGGTTGGCTGCGCATTAATAAAACAAACACAAGATTCCCGAAGACGTGTCGCACATAACTAACGAAGGATCCTTGAATAGGACAAAGCTTAACAATATAATGACGAAATAACGCATTTTGGAAATACACAGTTTTGTTTGATTGTTCACCTTTTATTGAACCTATTTTCTTTTTTTCAACTTCACAAAAAAAGAATAAAATCTAAGGCATGTGTATTCTATTCATAATTTAATAAAACTGGTCAGTTAAAAGAATCTATAAAGTTGAATTTAATTGTTCCAACATTTAAATTGAACATTTTTATTATTCCATTTTATAAGATTTGAGAGGGAATTTTGTAAGTAAATATGAGCAGAAGGTTTGTACATTTTTTTAAGTATACATTTAATTGAAAAAAAAAATTGATTATTTTGAATTTCTTTGAAACAGCACGGTTATATATATAATGAAAAAAGACAAGGATTACAAAAAAATAAAGTGGGTTGATTACATCATGAAGAAGAATTTCTGCAACTTTTAAAGTCAGGCTCGTGCCACGTTGTTATCCAATACGTTTCTAATGGGCACGCTCTCGCTCTTTGCTCTTGCGCTCTAATGACTAGTTAATACCGTTGAGGGCAGAAAACATGTATGCGTCGCACTGAAAACGCACTTACACTAACATGTGGTTAGTTATGCGCAAATGGCTGGCCTTTATTATGAGTTGGACGAACGTTCGAGGTATTTTAAGGTCAAACTTGACCATATCAGATACTCATGATGCCCATTTAATAACAACTTCACCTTAGTCCTGCACTAATTGAACCATTGAGTTCTAAACGCATTATTAAATAATTTCGGCAAACTGTAAATTGTTAGTTCTTAAAGTACAGATCCGCGTCGATCTCTGGTATTATGAAAATTATGTTATACAATGTATCATATTACACGAGTCATCAATACCTTTTGATTGAGTACATTTGCATGTAAAGCTAAATTAATTAAACCTGTAATTTAAAGTTTGAAACAGTATTTAACCTAAAGATCGTATGAATCTCAATGTTTTAATACATAAATGATTTGGAATGCAGAATGAAATCAGGTATTGTTATGATTATATTTTTTGTCAATTCATAATCTTTATCATTTGCGGAAGGGAACTATGTGGTAGGGCATCCATAAGTTGGCAGTGGCTTTAAAGATCGTGTCTTTTCTTGGAAGCGATCGATCTTACTTGCCATCGATCGTCACCGAAGATCGGCCGGGATCGCTCGTTAAGGACTGCCACACTTGCGCTGACGTTGGAATTGCGACACGAGCTGTGAGCCTATCATCCTTGACGGCCACGAGGCCTGTACCTTCTCCAGGCATTTGATATAAATCGAAACGTTAAATGCGGATGGTAAAAGTCGAGGTCGGGAAAAGTTGGCGCCATCAACGACGATGCTTGCATCGCAACTTGCGCAATTTATTCGCATTTTTGGATTCAGATTTAAACAAATTTATATAAGATTCCACCGAATCATATCAATTAAATGAGATACACCAAATTACAATATTCAATTAAAAGTACATAATCTCAATCATCAATTAAATATCATGATTTTTATTTTCGAATTATATATGTGAAATTCAATATTAAAAATAAAATAAATGTTTCATCTTGTTAAAATTTTCGGTTCAATCAAATTCGATACAAATTAACGGTACATTTTTTGGTATGTGAGAGATTTATTGATTGGGACCTGTTAGAGTATTAAATAGTGTCTCATATCTAGGTGAGACATCGAATGTATGTTTCAACAAACTTGAATCCATTGTGGATAATTTATGTGAAGACTGGGTGTAGGTAAAATTTATTATTGGCCGTATTATGAAATTAAAATCATGCAGTGAATTCGATTCAAATTCGTTACGGAAGAATAGTCACAGTTGATAAACAAATTCCAAAACTAAACGAGACTTTATGTACAATTTGTTTATTTTCATTGTTCCATATAACCAGTTGTGTTTTAATGCACTATTTTTCTTTGATTTCAAAACATTTCGCAATATTTTTGATAATATAAATATGCAAATTTTTATTCAGATAACTTTTTTTCCAGACGTAAACTATGTTCCTCTACATTTTTTTTTATCCTTGCACGAAAATAATATTTAGATAAGAGTTACATTAACTATGTCGAATATACCGGTCTTTTATCGTTTTTCTTTGAAAATTAAGCCGAAAAACTATCGAAATATTTTGACTTAGCGTCAATTTAAATATCAACTTTTTAAGTGTCACATAAAACGAAACTATTATGTAAGCTAAAAAGTGAATTTATGTCATCGTATCATTTTTTCTAATATACATTTGTGAAGTCTTAGTAAAAAGAAAACGGCACAATCAGAACAATATGGTCTAACTAATCCATTGCATTGACTAAAATAGACTTCTGATCTACTTCGATCTCTATCTTCAAAGCTCCGGTAGCGAAATCGAATAGATTTTGTCTACAGACGTAGAGCGTAACGTCAAACTTGTGCCACGTCTTACTTTGCCCCACTTTCCCTTATACAGTTAAAGACTTTTTTTTCTACGTGACAAAAGCATCGGGTGGCAACAACACCGTTCATCGGCATCAAGAAAAAAAAAAGTAAATGAATACGAGCGATCAAAAGAAATATTCCTTTAATTCACAAGCCGATCAATAAACAAATAATGAATAATGATTAATAAATAACAATTAATACAATGACCATTTTCTTTTTAATGCCTTTTTCTACAACATTGTCTGAAAAAATGTATTAAATGTGCAATTTATTTTCAACTGGATTTCAATTTCAAAATAATTACACCACAGTCAAGATTTATGTATTTATTTTAAAAGATATAATATTAAATTGTATTCTATTTCATCTTGACGTAAGACATAAAAATTAAATTACATTTCACAGTACATTCGTATGTTCATGAGTGTAATTTAGTTATATTTTCTAAAGCGTAATACAGCCAACATACGCTTGCATAATTCTCACAAAACTCGTAAATGTAAGTTTTGCCGATACCTAATATAAATGTGACATAAATATGACATATATATCTCCGTTCAAATGAGTTTATGTAAATTGTGCGACGGTGTTCTTTTTTTCGCATTTTTTGCGACTTAAGCACAAGTGTGAGTTGTACATAGTGGCGAGCGATTAGGCGTTGATGCAGGTACGACAAACACCACTAGTACCAACTGGTCGGCGCCAATGTTTGCCGGGATCGAGGCCTCTGTGTGACAAAGTGAGCCTTGGGTGCGCCTCATATGCAATCTGTTCACACACGTATGCGCACATATATATATATATATATATATATATATGTATATATATTTATATATATATTTATATATATATGTAGATATATATATATATATATATATAGAACCGTAAATGTATAACGTCGCCAGCGATACACGATCGTCTTTCGCGTGCGATTTATCTCCCGCCGATACGCTTTACTTTTTTTCGATCGGAAACACGCCACTGAAAGACGCTATTTTCAGTTGCGTCTCATTCAAGGCCTGAGGCCAGCAGTGCTCGGATTCCACTGGAATCATTTTCCCCGCGGCCAAATTTAATGCGAAAAGGGATGATAAATCACGAAAAAAAGAGCAACGAGCGTTTTTGTAATTGCATCGCAAAATTTACTACATGAAAACGAGAGCTGGGGCAATTTTTTGAATCACGCGCGCCAGTGATCCTCAGTTTGCTATATATGTATATGCGTGCGAGAATAATTGAGAGGGACAGACAGTTAAACCTTAAGAGTGGTTTTGAATGAATGCACCGATGTACCCTAACCGAATGGATAAACATAATTTATGTTGTATGAATATTTTGAAATAAGTTAATTCGTGTGGTTATGTAAAGATGTAATATTGTAACATGTGTCAACAAGTGTTTACACGTGTTGTGACTTTTCGTATGGTATCAAACAAAATGCGTGTTAAAAGTTCGTTAATTTGCAGAGAAATTGGTGCTTATGTTTTCAGGTCATATGCAAACATCATGTAAACGTACAATTTGAAACCGAATTTTGATTTAGAAATGAAAGAAAGACAAGACAGAGAGAAAAAAAAGTAATTTTTGGCTTATTACAATTCAGGCGAAGTGTATGCGAAAAAGGTCAACTCAGACAGTTTTGTTTCTGTCAGTCAAGATTAGCTTTATGAAGCTGTCGGATTCGATTTATTGCTGATGCAAAAAAACACAAGAAATGAGAATAAAAAAAGAAGAATGAAGAAAAATAACTGTATATGTTGATGTATTTACGTGACATTATTAGACATAGACACTAGTCAAAGTTCGCTAAAACATTGTTTCGACTACATGGAAAAAAGATGATAGCATTGATTGTCGTCATCTCGGGTTTTTTTTCTTCATTTTTACATTCATTCTTTCACAATTTCAATTACGTTTGCACATGTGCTGCTGCGTAATTGTTGCGTAAAGACTTTTCTTGATGTCAGCACGGTGTAAGCAACGCAGTGGGTGTTCATGTATAAGGGCGCAATAAAACACAACGTAGCACCTAAGATGGCGATAGATAATTCCGATCAAGTTGCACAAATGATTGGATGAAAAGAAATTATGTCTGACAATTAATCAAACATGAAATATAGAGAATTTTTTTTCTAAAATTCTGACATGAAAAGTAATTATACTCATCAAATATAAATTTGACTTAAAAAATAGAAAAGCTTTTAAACTATTTTTTTTATTTCTTTTTTCTAAACTTTATAGTATCGATAAAATATGCAAAATGTTTCTAACGCAATAAACATTTAATGCACATTCGACATACGACATAACTAAAGTTTTTTTTTCCTCGTAGTCAATCAGATTACGCTTCATAAAATTAATCATTACAACTGTCACGTTAATTGAATGATTCCACGTATGCTAATAGAACCCGTTGCGTCGCGACAAATTATACGAATCGAATCCAATGCACTTCGTTTATTACAGTTATTCCCTTTCGTTTCAACGTTTATTAATGCAGGAAAAAGGCGTAAAGGTTATAAGGCTGATGATTCTTGACTGTAATCATAAGTGTAACTATTTACAGCTACTGGGAAGTGGCATTGGTCGTGGGAATATGCAGATTGTATGGTAATCGCGGCGCAAGATACGCTCAACGCGTGTCACGATGTACTTGTACTGGCAAGTGAAATAGAAAAAAAAGAAAGGAAAAAAAAATAAGGAGAAAATTCGGGATGCGACGTGACTCGAATGCTGGCGCTTGTAAACCACGTTTATAAATTAGTTATTTGCACCGTTTACCAGTTGGCTGTTTCACACGCTCGCACTTTTGACGATTGACTCGAGTTTCGTTGTCAAATGGCAAAGTTTGTGAGATTACAAGCAAATGAAATCAGGTTACTGAATGTAATTGGGCTCGTTAAGAAAGAAATATCAATAATTTCATAGAGAATTTAAATATCTTGGTAAAAATATACTTTCTAAAATTTTATATGTGTAATTCTAAAGAGAAATATATTTTTGATTGGTTTCTTATTATAGTTGATCTAGTAATTTTGGGGTAAAATCAGGAATATATTTTCACATTAGTTCACTTAAATTAAATTACAATTTTTTAATGTAATAATACTAAATCATTACTATTGAAAATAATTATATTACAGAATTACAAATTACATCACCTTGAAATTTTGACATCTATTTGACATACTTTTGACAATCCCCCTGTGACACAAACATTTGTTTTTGGAAAATCAAGTATATGTATCGCAAAAATATAAAGCCTATGGCACTTTGCATGCCTAACACTGTATTTCCTCAAAATTTGGCTGAAATCGGTTTGGTAGATTTTACGTGATTGACATACAAACAAACAAACAAACAAACATATTTTGCATTTTACATATTATCAAGAATATGTTTTAGTTATATGGAGTTATTTTTGTTTAGTAGAAGGACTAAAAAAATTGAAAAATTTATAGCAGAAATAAAGTTACTGCTAAAAATAATATTAACATTTCAGAAACATCGTCATAAAAAACTAAAATTTTGGAAACTTCTCCAGACAACGATAAATGTATTCCATTCGATTAAATGATTGTATACTTTTTTATGTCTCCACAAAATAGTAAAATAAATATGTAATCTGTAAAACCTACAATGAAATAAAAGCTATCCTTCCATCACTTCATTAACCGAATAATATTTCATACGAAACGTTCCTTTTTTACATGCAAGAAATGATATTTATATCGTTGATTTTTTTCGACATGTCTTGGTTGGAATCAACGTCATCGTTGTCGTCCGACTAGTTTCATTCGTAGCTCTCAAGGAAGACGAGCGAAAAAGCGCAATCTCGTGCGTTTTGCAAATGGGAAGGACAAGCGCGCGCGAGTTGTACGGTCTGGAATACTGGATTTTCCGGAAATACCCGGTGCCACTGCGATTGCTCTTACTTAGGAGGTCGGACGCTTTTCATGACGCGCCATGAATTAAACAGTTTGTCGGGATTCGCGACGATTTAAACAAGAAATGCTTAATAAAAGCGCGTGTCCAAGACCTTTGCTCGACCAACGTCTGTCGTGAAAATGGTTTTGTATCCACAGCTATGACTAATCCCCTGACCCATCATTCGTCGCTCGCTTCTCAGAAAGCCTGGATCATTTCACGAATAAAAAGGTGTTTCATATAAACGATATAATTTTTATGAGAACTCGTTTAAAAAGGTGGAGTAAAAAAAATTGTCAAGGCCTCAAGCTTGTTTTTCATCGTTTTGTTTTTAACGACGTTTTAGATAAAAAAATGCGGACGTAGAAAATCAGCTTTATTTTATTGTGATGATCTTGACCAAACATGTTTTGGGTAGAAAAGTCGAGTTTTTTTTCGCACTGATATTTCGAACTGATACGTGAGGTTGCGTGATTATTTAATGCTACGATTATGTGTGGGAGATGTTTCAACGTGTTATTATGAAGGATTGATAATTATTATAATCAAACTATTCACCATTAGGTAGACTTTAATTTTAATAACCAAAATTATTGTTAGTTGTCGGTTATAATACAAAACATTTTAGACATATGAAACAAATTTAACAAATAAATTATAAATAATTATGAAAATTGATATAGCGATTTATTCGAATTTAGACATTTAGTTCTTGTATAAATTATATTGAAGTAAAAAAGTCATTGTTAGTTAGAAATAAAAACTAATTTGATCATAAAACAAATAAAATGTATTCAATTTTATCGATTAGCTAATAGAAAAATTTCTGTATATACAGTTGCATACTTTTGACGCTTTTTGCGGAAATATATTATCACACTATATGAAAGCAGGAAATATCAACTAAACATAATTTCAAAAATACAATATTAAGTTATTAAAAGCACTATCAATATTTATCATTTTCAACGCGTTAATGTAACCTGTAATTCAAAATACGTAAGAGCGAAACAAGTCGTCGATAGTCTCTATCTAAACTTGTATCCGCACGTGTTTGTTCATTCTATTAATCAGCGCAGACTTGATGTTATTTTTTCTTTCTATTTTTTTTGTCTTCCAAAGCGCGCATTGTCAAGCACTGAAGGAGCATGGTAATTTCGCGTGGCTCCTCGTGGATCGTATGCTGTCTTCTCGCATCTACCGTGTAGCGCATGGCCACGGCCGATGGTCACGACTTAATCGGGGGATTAATTATTTATGAGGCGTGTGTTTCATTCATTCATTAAATCACGTCGAGATCATTATGACGTGATAATGTCTTAATTAACGGTGGTTAATGAATCCCTATCGGCGGGATCATTTTGCTTTATAATGCACTGCGCCATCCGCGCTCTCCAAACTGCGAATTGACCCGTAGTTAATAAACCGATCTACTGCGCACGCGCGCATGCCTTCCTGCACACCGATGTCGTCTTTCGTACATTACAGCATCGCAAATCTGCTTTCTGCGTTCATTTCTCTTTTATTTCCTTTTTTTTCTCCCCGTCTTGTTGTCTCCTTCTTTTCTAAGCCGCTTGCGAATCTTCATCGAAGCACAATACGGGTTTCATTGTAACAAACAAGAATAGATGATTTTCCCTTTCACATGTGAATATACACTTCTGGTAAAATTCGTACATGAAAATCATTAACATGTTCTGAATTTTAGAGAAAATTACTTATTGGATTTATTGATATATTTAATCAATAATCAAAGAATGAAGAAAGAAATAACTGTTAAATTATAACAAGTGATTTAATTTGATCTGATTATAATTGAAAAATTTTAATATAAATTAATAAGCTGCTTAAAAAGATTGAAAGCCATTAATTTTTGTTGCAACTATATATTTTACGCTATGCTGGAATTTAATTACATGGAATTATTAAAATGAAAACATATATATGATAAAAGATTGAAAGGAAGCGTCATAATCATATATAATTGAACAGGCAAATTGTCACTTGTTCTTTTAGTTCTCACTTTATGCTTTTCATTTCCAATCCAAATTTATGTAAAGTACAATTTAATTGTAGCTAAGAGCAATAAAGATGTGAATAAACTTTCAATATGTGTATAACAAATTAAACACTCAGTAACGAGAAATTATATTGACAAATTAGCTCATTACATAATCAAACAGATTTTCAACTCAGAACTGTAAAACACAGTAGCCGCGGCTTATACAAAAGTAATTATAACTCGGCAGCAGATAATAGTCAAAGTGTAAATCCTAAACGTATTAAAGAATACGCATAAATACATAAATAATCGCGCGGTTAAATCAGTTCGTAACATTGAACAGATACGATCTGTTTATGTAAGATCAATGATAGTTCCAACGGTAATAAATATGGAAAATACGCAAAACAAATACTCCAAACATTTTGACGATTATCATATAATGAATCGACAGTAGTTCATTGCGAGCAATGTTACGTCAATTATATGACAAAAATAAAAAAAAGTAACATAAAAAGAAAGAACGAAGAAAGAAAATGGTAAAAGAAGTTTCGTAGAGAAACTGAGACGGTAAGATTTACATAGAAGCGTATTTAAAAAGTTATCAATCAATCATTGCTGTCTCATAGAAATCATTCATTATTCTGCAATTTTTCGTTGCAGAATCTAGTTTCAATTTTATCGTCCGACTTCTTTCATCTGTTTTGTTTGTGGGGTCTCAGACCTGCTGGTAATTCTATTATCTATGGTTTAATGCACAATTAACTGATCACTTAAGACCTGACATACTGCCGAGTCATGATGTCTTATTAGGCTTCTATCTCTTTCCACTTGAGCACGAGTGCTCTGTGAAACAAGAATTGGGCCCAGCCATTTAGCTGATTTCAACGTCCGGCCCAAATGCTGTACTTTTTTTCGTCTTTTTACTACCGTTTCTTTTCTTCCCCTTATTTATCCGCAGTCGAAAACAAAATTACTTCACGCACACAAAAAGAAGAACATGTAAAATGCCGATTACGTTTTTGTGAAGTTGCATCGTTTGACAAAATGAACAAAAATTGTATTGAAAATCGTAATAATAAACTTTAACAATGAGCAATTATCATTTTTTATGTTTGCATAAAAACTTTCCTCAGTTTCTAATTATAGCATCTACAAGCAATTAAAATTAATAATCATTATATTACGTTTTACTATCGAATAATGTAAAAGATAGAATTAATAATTTCTTTTAAGAAACCAAAAATTCCAATTATAATCATCCTATTTTAGAGCAAAGTTTACGCGACAGGGTGATAATTTAAGAGCATATAAAGTTGACTCGATAGACCTTTCGGTCTTAAATCCAGGGGTGCTCTTCAGATTTTCGATTGTCCTTGAGAGGGCCCCGATGATATTTTAGAGTTAATTGCAAGCGGTATCTGTGGCTCGGTCCATTCGACTCCTAATCTGGACTTCATTAAAGTCCCAAACGTAGATTGGAACTCACGAACGAACATGTGCTTGTGAGCGACGTGTCTTCGAGAGTGGGTTGTCCGATAGATGAATGTTATGGGTACAAAGTTTACAAGAACGTTTCTGCGTTAATTTAACGATCACTTTTTTTAACGAGTAACATTTCAGCTTTTTTTATCTTTCTCTCTCACTCTATTCCCTTCTTTTGTGTGAAATGAAATTTGCATGCACAAATTACGTAGTCGGAACGGAAAATTAGAAAGAAGAAAGAAATGAAATGTAGTCAGATATTGAAGGCAATTGCTCAAGGAAATCCGCGCAACCAGGAAATCGGGAATAATCGCGAGATGGTTCATGTCATAAACCAGCGCGAGATCTGAATGACACAAGAGGGAGAGAGGGACAGAGTTGACCGGCGTTTCCGATTTCCATTTTAATTGAACTCGATGCAACATCGTACTTAATGCCAGAAACGCGCCGGATGCTCCAATTAAACGGCCGGCTTATTTTGCTGTCTATAATCGCGCGAATTTATCGCATTTTCCGTAAGAGCACTTTAGGTGCGCGTTCCATCAAAAACCGTCCGCACCAATTATATTGAGTTCTGTAATACAGTTTGTTGCGGCAGAATAGAAGAATCAAAAAATATCGATCATTTATTGATGTATATATACAAGTATTATTTTTTATATGATATTCTTTAGAAATAAGAAAATTATATTATGTTATGTCACATAATTTGTACATATCAATTATATTAAATTCGTAATATTTAAAATGTTAAAAAACAAACATAACTTATAAATCATTAAACCGGGCAAATAAATTTCTAATCAACAATATTATTAAAAATCATTTATATAAATAACATTAGTGTTAAAATAACTGTACTCCTATAAATCTGAGTACAAAGTATAAGCAAGCATTCCAGTAATATCGCTTTCCAAAAAGTATAAGTATGAAATTTTGTCGTTTAATCTGGTAATATTCGTTACGACCCGGCAAAACGTGTAAACAAACTTGCTATAATCTCTCGATATATCATGTTATCAAGTTATACATCAGAACAAGCTAATCTAAATGAAATTCAACAATTCGTTTTTCTTGAAAACCACGAAGGAATGTTTGAGAAAAAAAGCTGAAAAAAAATTTAGCAGTCAGTTTACTGTTTCTACTGGTCAGTATCTCAAGAAAACCTTGACGATTTATTTTTTGTCTCTTCCTTTTTTTTCAATAAGTCTTTCTATTTCGACACACACCAGCTGTGACCAGACTTGCCAGCCGTCTAGATCAACTTTGAAGTTAGATCGATCTTATAGGTCTAATTTCATGGCTGATCACTTTAAATATGCAACTCGATTCTCATATAACTTGTACATTCAATACATATACATATGTCCAATCTGTATACACCAATCGTACGACTTTATTTAAACACGACTCGATTTGTCTCTTGCGTTTTCAAATCCGCGGATGAGGTGTTTTTCTGGGCGCGAACAGCTTCGAGCATGAATAAGGAAGCAGGGAGCGGCGATCGCTGCCATGACAGAAATGCCGAGGTCGCCCCGCGCGCGGAGCTTGATTTATTGACAGGAAAATCTAGTCGCCGTGCTACGGAGCCTGGCTTACCTCACCGGTCTCGTATCTATACGAGATGTCCTTCGATTTCTCAACACCGTCGTTCGACAGGTCGATTTTACGCACATTGTTTGTCGCGACGAAATTTCTAACTGTATGGAATTTTTTCAACGACTCCAAGTTATAGTATTTGGAATTTTTCGAAATTTTATTAAGTGTGTATATATATGTAGAATAAAGTAAAAAAAGAGAGAAAAATGATAAGAAATGTTTAAATTGAACGTGGCAAAAAATAAAACGTTTACATGAAGGACATTCCTTCATTCGTCTTCGTTTGTCAGACAAATTCGCTAACCCAAAATGCAGCGTTAATGAACAGTCCTCGAAAACGAAGACTTAAAGTTATATGATTAATTGCGCGTAATAGGAAACATAAACGCTGCATCATAAAAACATCATTTTCAAACGAAAGATGAAGATTTATAATTCTGCAATATCGAGCTCAATTTATACTGGGATAAATATACTTAAATATTCACATGCATGACAGACAAAATTATATCAGGATTATCGACATTTTTGTTTAACAAATTATTGGGAAAAAATTAAAGCATGCAAATCATTTTTGATATAATATAATTTCAAAAGTGATTTCATATAGTTTTTAATTTTATTATAACATCTGAAATGTATTATACGATTTGATTAAAAATTGTTCACTTTAAAGCAAAAAAGTATAATTATGTAGGAAACCTTGAATTCTTAAAATGTACAATGTGTAAGGAATGAAACTATTTTATTCAATAGAAAAAGTGTTCTAAAAAATGTCTTAAAAGAATGTGCCTTTCTATACATTGTAACACTAAATTAAAAACGATTAAATAAAAAATTCATTCATATCATTAATCATAATTTGTATACATTACAAACACTATACAATGTATATATGCAACATTAGCGACATTTCAAGCATGGTTTATCTGTATCTTAAAAGCGCTATTTGTTCAAAATTCTAACTCATAACTTTAACACTATATTTTCTCATTGTAAATATCGTTTATCAAATGCTGCCAGTCATCAAATTATAAAGTTAATTTATGTTTATAATATCCACAAAATTCAATTTCGTTAAATGGTTTAAAAGTAAATCATTCTGATATCTCGAGTTGAAAATGAACGAATCTATAAACGCCACCATAACACAACCCTTCTAAAATTCCTGTTTGGTCCTTCCCAAACACACCCACCCACCTCCTCTCTTAATTTCATTCCTCATAATCCGTTTAAACCAACCATTAACGAGCACGACCGTAAGCGTTGGCATTCGTTTCGTTTGCCGACGTCCGGTACCGGGTAGTCTCCTGGCGGTGGCTAATGGATTTTTCAGATTGAGACATGCTATTGCATGCCTCGTCGCGATAATGGCACCGGTCGCTTGCGCCGCGTTGCGTTACCAAGAACATCGACGTTTCACTTTTACTCGAGCCTGGTACATGATTTATATATTTCGGGGGATACTCAATGGCCATTTTCGAGGTCCCGGAGTGACTTGTACCGTTGCCTTCGGGACTCTCGAAAAAGTTGCGTCGGCAATTAAGTTGACAGGCACCGATGATAATTGATGTATCTACTTTATTGGAATTGGTAATTAATGTTACTCGAGAACTGTTACTGCAACATCTTATTGAGAAATGATATTCCAGTTCCTAATCTTGCAAGACCAAAAAAGAACCTGCATTTAGATGAATATATTTTGTCCACTCAATGTTGCGTGTATTAAACATTTCATGGAGTTAAGATTAATACGAAAGAGAAACATAGAGGGACTTTTTACTAAGAGATAATTTGGAAACGCGCTAATTATTAATCTATTTGTTTCAATTACCATCGCACGAAATCTTTTCTGTATAATGCATTTTTAATGCACAAATTCAAAAAAAATTTTTTTTTTCATAATAGTAATTATGTTTAATACTATTTATTATCCTAAAAAGAGATAAACACTTTATAACGCAATTCAATGTTTTCATCACTCACATAAACATTACTTTTTTATATATCAATTTATACAATGATCATTTTAAATCCTTAATTTTTTCGTCCACTTTGATTTAATCAAAACGTTATAGTATTTTATTTCATTCAATTTAATTTAAATAACGTGGAACTTTTGACTCGATGCCGTATTTTTAATTAATAGTTTAATTTGGCAGAATTTCTATTTAGCGTGTTCAAAAAGAAATTCATTTCTGCTCGAAAGTCTCTTGGATGTCCATGTACAAAGACAAATGAGCCGATCAAAAATAACGCTCTAATATAATTCTTAGCACTGGATGCACTCATTAGCATCGTAACAGCCAGCTTGCATACGAGTTCCGATACGCGTATGTATAATCGTCGTGTGGCGGTAAATCGGAAGACAACGCCGCTAGGGCTACCGGTGTTGTTCGAGATTCAGGGCCGGTTTCAGTAAATTCCAGTGCGTGCGATCGATCAGACCCCGGACCCAAATTGCTCGGGTTCGTCCCTCTTGCCAAGGCATTGAGATGCAGAAAGCGTGGTGCTACCGTGCGATGGTCCCGATATCGCCTAATGGACCATCCTGTCCGTTCCTCTGCCGTCCCCCGTTCTGCATCTCCCCACCGATCCATCTCGCCCTTCGTCTCGATCCGATCCGCCACCTCGTCGTTCCCCCGGTATCGATTCGATACCTGCTCCCGAGTGATAAAAGCCTGCTTGCACTTAGCCGAGTAAATCGCAAATTGTCGACTTTTACGTTGTTTCACCAGACTAAAGCGTTGGTAATTAAGGTCATTATCTGCGGTTTACTTTTTGATACGCAATTCCTGAAATTTAAATTTACTTCAAAAGAATTTTGCTGAATATGTAGAAGCAAAATTATGTTTCACATAATTAATGATTATTCATGTCGTATACACTGAATGAACACGACAAATTAATTTGTATTTTCAAAAGGGATTATAATATTTAATTCGGCGAATTTGTTTAAATTGTTGCGTTTCTTTTATGAAGCAGATTTTATTATTTGAGAATATTTTTGTTCATTGATAAATAATTAAATTCAGTTATTTTTTAGCTCTTGCTTTGAAGTTCTTAAACAGAATTTTCAAGCTATAATATTTAAAACGAATGAACCTGCAGTTATAATCTTTTATTTAATTGTCTTAAATTATTTAGTGATTTCCAAAGACATCGATTTATTACATAACTATCTGATAACTATAGTTGTGTAATCGTTAAAAGATTAATAAGTGGAAACTGTTTTCAACAGGAATAGTCTCTTGTCGCTATAAATTACGGACACTTAATAATGATAATGAGCAATGTACAATTATCTTAAGTATCGATACTTGCATCACCTATATTTGTAAAAAGTTCTTGGGCAGAAGGAAAACATTGTGCACCATATAATTGTTTTAATAAATAGCGAAAAAACCGTCTAATGGAAAATGTTTAATTTACATTATAGTTTTTAACTACAATTAATTAAAAAGATCTATTATTTTTAAATGTATAATCGTATGGCATTTATTATATACATGGTATATATGTATGGAATTTTTGCTGTTGAGACAATATTCGATCTGTATAAGACAACAAACAAACAAAAATACTGTTTTTATCAAAGATAATTACTATGTAAACGAACATTCTTCTAGAAAAAAAAACAGTAATTTCTTTGGTTTTTGTCTTATGAAAAATCGAATACTGACTCAACAGTAAAAATTCCTCTATTATTTGTCTACGTGTATAATAGAGTCTTGCTTAGAAATTTTACACGCAAAATAGTAAAGTTCTATTCTAGCAATTCTTAAAGTGTAAAGCTAATCACAAAATACTGATACGATTTAGCACAACAAAAGTTTTCGTTTAGCACGTAGTATGTGCTAATGGAAGTGCTAGAAGTGCTCTATTCGCAAATTCCTATTTTCTGTGTATAAATAATAAAAATAATAATTAAATATAAATAGTAATAATTGCATTAATATATATTAAGTCTATATATTAATGTAATATAGACGAAAAATAAACATATATCATCATACACATTGTAAACATCATCGAGATATGAAGAGATGAAATTGTAAAGAACCAGATTTGAGAATCCCGTTTTTACTGATTTAGTATAAATCATAGTACTTTGCTTATGTGCAAACGCAAATCCGACTTGAATTAACATATCAGTCAGACAACTTAAAAGACAGCAGAACAAACAGATGAATTTGTCTGAACGATGGAGTTGCGCTAATGCGATGCAGAGCTAATGAATTAATCCCCGTTGCTCCGACAGACCTTTTGAGTTTCGAGATTTATGACGATTTCGAAATTGTTCGTTTCTATGCACGCGTCGACCGTATTGACCTTCGAAATCTGTTTGCGATCAGTTGGATTATGATTACGTTCAAGCAACGAGTTTTTCTACATTTTCCTTTTTTTTCTGCCTTCTCAACTACTACTTTATTTCGCTGATTCTTCGTCGATTCTCTGTAATAGTCGTTTAGTCTAATATATTGACCGGGTAAAGTTATATTAGCCATGACATTCAAACACTAACATTAATAACATCTAGAGTCGAGTCGCGGATAATTGACATTAATCTACGTAAGCATTCCTCCCACGTGACAACGTGAAGATAAATTTGCTTTGCTAGAAAAAAGTCATCTTTAACGCTTGTAGAGACATGAACTATGGGCAAGATACGTAATTATATAATTATCAGGGTACTTATTGGATTTTGTATCAATAAAATAATTTCAAATCAATGTAAAAAATGAGCATTGACATATTAATACTTTTAATTTGTATTTTACACATACTCGTACTACATATTTGCAATCCTGTTACATTAATTTGTACTTTTTTCAATCACATTTATTAAAATATTTGAATATCAATCCTCACAATCTGAATTCCATCCTGATTGGAATAGAACATTAATTTCATTAAGATATAAATATAAGTGCCGTTATTGGCACATATATATCCGTACATATATTTCTATAACAATTTCATCTTATTACGACAAAGTTTTATTTAGGAAAATTGAATTAAGCATCTGTCATTAATAATGATACGAAGCTCAGCGTTGCTAAATTACTCGGACGATTTATCTTTAAAATTACAGATTATGCGACGACATGTAGATTGCATTTGAAATAACACATTTTTGTTGTAATATTCATTTTAAATACGCATATCGATTAGATATGCTATAACTATATTATATTAATATTACACAGACACATATAAAATCAAAACTTTTATTTTCATATAAAATGCTTTTTAAATTTGAATATTATTTATGAATTAATTTTATATTAATCTCGTATCAATGAAAATAAAATGAATAATCAACTAATAATTACAACATAAATAAACAAGGTATATAATGAAAGGAAATAAAAATGAAAATAAAAAAGCGAACGTTACAACACGTTAAAGTGTCTGACCTAAGACACAAACGTCAATCATTTTCATGTATTTCTCGATACTTTTGAACAATGTGTCGGTTCGATGATTATCGTTGGCGGTGTCTGCTCAGACAATGGCTTTCACGATGGATATAAAACAAGTATTAAAATCAAAAAAGAGGTTTATATACGACGAAAAAGAAAGATCGTGTAGGACAAGCGAGGCCAGGCGAGTATTTCTACGCACCGCGCACATTTATGTGTACATCGACGCATGGAAACACGCGCGTTCACGTACGTACAGTAGCATCGGCCGTAACCACGTCGCGGTATCATTTATATTTACGAGACACCGCGAGCCAAGTCAAGTCGAGTCTCGAGAACCGACCGACCAACCAACCAACCAACCAGCCAACCGGCCGCATTGTTACTGCCCAAGGGCTTTGCAGCCGCTGTCTGGACCTTATAGGGCCGCACGATATTTCTCGCAGCTCCGGCCGCCGGTTAACCGATGGCTGAGCAAGATCGTACCTCGAGGAACCCCCATCTAGATTGATCGAATTTACCGTGCTCAGCGAACCCGACGCGCATAATTGGGCCAAAATCGCTCCCAGAGAACCAAGCACGAACTCGCTACGAGATTTAATCCGACGCTTTTTAAACCATGTATGCATGTTTTTGAAGCTCCAGGAGAAATATTATGGTTAGACCATATTTTGACTTGAAAAAAGGAAAATTAGACAAAAAATATTTATCTCAAGCTAGTTATTATGCATTTTAATATCAACAACTCAATTTTGTAAAATTCACATTTTTTAGAGACATATATGATATAAATATTAATTAATTTTGATTATAACTCGCATATAAAATATTAGGGACTTTTACGTTATTGTCCATTTTATTTTGTTGACTGCAAAAACTATTTTTCTAAGTTTTTAAACACGCACAAGTGTTTCCATTACCGAAAAATGAGGTAAAATTTTGAAACACTAACGTCTTAAATCTACAAAAATGTTTTAAAATGAAAACACTTGTTTTTACAGTGTTATCGTTATTTAGCATGCAATATTGCAAAAAATATTTATCATTAATGCAAATATGCAATTTTATTAATAAATTCAAAATTAGTTGTTTTGAAACTAATGGCTATTTGATCTTGGCGCAAGTGACTACTGTCTGTTGATACCACTATAAATACAGTTTTCCTTTATTGTCAGAAATAAAGTTTAATTACATCACAAATGTACGTTAAGCAGCAGCCGGCTCGAAATGTTGGCAGTTCGTAGACATGGCAGAAGACGGCCTACGAAACTGAGAGACGTAAAGATTTATCGCCGTGCAAGGGCTTACGCCAATCAGTCTCGACGCGGCGCATCGTCGGCACAAGATATTTTACAGTTATGGGCAGATAAACCACGACCTTAACGCCGGATATAGCGCCGTTTGGGGAATAGTGTGCATCAATGATGCAACATTCAGCAGTCGGCATCGAGTACGCGTTTGTCTTCTTTATGGAAGTTTATAGTCAACCATATTCTTGCTTTTGCTCGTAGCTTTGTGTTTTCACGAGTCGCCCACGAATAAATCATGTTTCGATTATTGATGTTATCGTACTTTTTGATTTTATAATAAATACAGTCAGCCATAAATTGGGGTTATTCTGACCCCGAGGGATAACATTGACCCAGTATCAAAATGAATCTTTAAACCGTATCAAAACTTTTTTATGACATCCAAACGTGTGCACAGTGACGGACTTGTAGCCCCAACAAGTAGATCACTTTGTTTTTAGGGGAAATTCATTTATTAATGTGCTTCTTTTTGCTCT
Organism: Gryon sp. ZL-2020; assembly: GCA_022817425.1. Taxonomy (NCBI): domain Eukaryota; kingdom Metazoa; phylum Arthropoda; class Insecta; order Hymenoptera; family Scelionidae; genus Gryon; species Gryon sp. ZL-2020. Next base: position 15,961 of record JABFPJ010000677.1, on the reverse strand, counting down.
TGATTTATGGGAACTTTTTTAAATGCTTGCTGTTCAATACTTTTTTTTTGTATTACATTACTTCCCCAAAACATGTTTAAAAATGATTATTATTTTCATGCATAGTTAAAATAATGTTCAATTATCATATGAAATGTACATAGCAATTTATCTATTATTATAATTGAATTTGAAATTGATATGAACATTATTTGAAATTTCAAGCCATTTCTTTAGCCGGAAATACCCAGACGAATGTATGGAAAAACCTTTTGTGTTTGGTAATCGCGTTAAATTCAAGAATGCCTCTTGGTGTATGTGCAAGCAAAGCAAGGTTCTTTTGGATTTTGCTGATCCGCGCGAAATCCCGGGCGCTCGACGAAGAAGGGTCGTTGTTAGCTCGCAATGGTCGCCGAAAGAGAACGACGTTTTAAACCGCACCGATATCCGTTCATTCCAAGGCAAGTTAAGTTAACCCGGCAGTGTGCTCCGCACTAGTCCCTGCGGGATGCTTCAACAAGCCGAGGGGACGGACGCGCGAGTATACTCTGCAAAAATTGGAAAGCGGCTCTTCTCCTTCGATCATCAAAGGATATCACAGGCAGAAAGAGCAGCTCTCGACCATACATGTCAGCCCCATTCACGCCGACTGAAGAAAAATGGTACACATTTAAACGCGCTGCTTTACGAACTTAGATTTGATCAAAGCGAAAAAGCTTTTCCAGTCATGATAAGCGTTTAATTTTAAATTCGCTGACAATAAATACATATGTCATGAAACTAAATGCTATAATTAAACTAATAACGAAAAAGTTGTTAAGCATTTTTTTAAATTAAAGAAGTTTCAAAAAGTTTCTTATAAAATTATATTAATATGTTTTATTATAAGTAATTTATGTTTTCTTAAACATTATATTTTTATGTTTACAACACAATTTTCTTTTTATCTTTTTGATAAAAAGAAAATGGTGTCTAAAATATATAATCTTGGAATCTGTATAAATTGTTAATTTTGAATTATTCATTCCTTAGCGTCATAACAATATTATTAGCTTTCATTATTCTTGTATCATTGCAATTAAAATAGATCGACACATCTATAATTTCTTCATATTAATCTATTAATCAGGAATTTTAAACACGAGATTTATAGTTTGTCACAATAACTAACAATAGCTGTACGTACACCAACATAAAAATCAACGTATGACAAATTAGTATATCCCACATTAATGAAAAAAATAAATAAAAAAATAACGAACAAAAAAATAACGTCGATACCATTACTCTGCTACCTTCCTCGAATGGCTTCTGCTAAGATAAATCACAAGCGCGAAAAAAACATGCGATTCCATCACGCTACTTAATATTAATATATTCAATTGGCTCGCATTACTCGTTTTACTTTTAAGCGACACTTGGCAATGATTTGATTAATGTTTATAATTTAAATAACGCAATAATCACAAGCATATCATCAATTGTGTATCAAATCACGCACGGAAATATAAAATTCCATCAATCCAAGATCGAAACATTTGGCGATACATTTTTTTCCGGTAAACCGTGAAAGCGGAGAGGGTTGGCTGTATGTATCTCGGGTTTCAGGCCTTATTAATGATTGATCGTAGGATATCGACATCTCCCCTCTGACACAACTGATATATGGGGTGGTCGCCATGCCTTCGCACGTGACACAATAAAAAGCATCGTACACTCTTCGTTTGCGCGAGCCGAGTTTCCGCGTGTGCCACCAATGCACCCCTCAGACTTTTATTTCTCTGGATTCCGATAATTCGATCTACGATCTGTAATGCCATATCTGATTGATCCTGCGTTTCAGATTAATATCACCTTTAATATTCCTCTGTTAAGATTTATACAGTCAAAGAATCCAAAATAGTATTATATTTTATACATATAAATTAATGTTTGTTGTTGTATGAAGTAAACTTTAGAATAATAATTACAAGCTTAGTAATACTACTTAAAATGTATTATGTATTCTTATTAAGTTGAATACATAGCAGCTATGAAATCAAACTACACTAACATAAATAGTAAAAATTAAAATAAAATTTGTAATATTTACTATTTTTTAACTAAAAATGACTATTTCTTACTAAAAACTACTATTTTTATTATTAATTAGTGTATGTTGTACTGCTATGCATGCAAATCAATATAAAAATAGCAATTTTATCTGCGTAAGTTCTGTTAGTGCACTGACAATCATAAAACCTGAAAATGTACAATTTTCAATTGAATTATTACGGTTTTTAATAGCATTCTGAATCCATCGGCAAAAAATCATCAAATTTTACTGTTAAAAACAATAATTTATGAAGAAAATAAAGTAAATATTTACTAAAATAACTTTCATTTTTACTGTTTTTCACAGCAAATTGATGACTTTTTGCCGATGGATTCAGAATGCAAAAGTCAAAATGCAAAATTCAGAATGAAAATTCAAGATCTATGATTGTCAGAGTGTAAAATTATATTTTCTTATATCAGGAGACCAATGTTTTGCAAGTACATAGAAACTGTGAATATAAAAATCGTAAAAAACTTAATGTAGTATTGTTTCTTTTATCTGTAAGTCTTAATCTACGCTTATTGCATGATATGAATGTTTGCGTTCATCGGAATCAATAACGTACGGGACATAAATCGCGCGAGAGCAATTAACCTAAGATAATATGTTCGGTAGTTGGTACATGTGGCAGAAGCGAGAGCGAAAGATGTTTGAAAGGTACGAGTACGTGAATCCCCGAGGGTAGCATTAATCCTGCCTCGACATCCCCCACTCAGGCCGCGAAGACGAAGCAATCATATTTTCCGCCCCAGAGGCACGATTCGCGTCAATGCGAATCAGACTTAGTGATCTAATGTGGATTTCGATAGCGTCTGATTTACTTTCGATATAGGCGTCTATTACTTTTTTTTTCTTCCTTGCCGAGCCTGCAGCCTCCGGTGGTTCCTTGGTTTTCTTTCTTTGCAAGTCGTTGCTGCAAACGAACTCGTGACGGATGAAATTCGCTGTAATTAATACTCGAGACTTCTTTCCTTGTCTCGTAATATCCATCTCTGTCGTTCTCGAGCTTGTTTCTTCTCTTTTTTCAATTTTCTTCCCTACATTTTTGCGATCATAATTTTCATTCCAGCAATTACGACGAGGGTAGAACGAGAGAGGCACTGCGCAAAAATGTAGAAAGTCCCCAGCGATATGGTCCGTATCTTGCGTCAGAGTCGGCCATGTCGACCGAAATTCGCCGCGAGCATTTTCCTTTTCTCGCCCTCTCCCGTCCTCACCCGCTTTCATCCAGATTCCCGTCACGTATGTGGCGAGAAAAATTGCAGTCGAGCGCTTTACTCGATTCGCGTTCTGCACGCTCGACTCGCTCCTCTTTTTCCCTCTCCCTCCCCCTATTCGTTCTCTGTTCTTCTACCTCCGCTTTTGCCTCGTAGATCCTAGGACTAGGACGCACACGTCGAGAGGGTGGCTGCAAGAAAGGTTACGTTTAGAGAAACCACTTTTGAAGAAAAAAAATTTCTCGTATTCGGTGCGGTAAAAAATTTCCTCAACTGCTTGCGGATGCTCGAGGTTCAGAAACGTTTGTTAAACGGCTGGATTAACAATTTTTGCTGAATTGAAATAATAAACTTTCTGCATAAATCGAATAATGTCTATTCAAAGAAAATAACATTTTTTAATTATGTTACAATTTTACGAAATTGAGTAAATTTAAATTAAAAATCGATTATATAATGTATAGTCCTCACGAATGAACATATCAAATATAATTTATATTCTAAATATATGCCATATTGCCGTAATTATTATATAAATTATATATATATTTAATATTTGAAATACAATTTTTATATTATTTTATATATATTTTATTATAAAAAAACTAAAAATTTATTTTTTATGTAGATTCGAAATATATAAAAAGTACAATAATAATATGTAAAATATAAAAGATATACATAATTTATATAAGAATTGCGGCAATATGGCATACACGACAAACAATCTTTAATAAATTTTAAACTATTTTCAAATGAATTTTGCTCAACTTTTGGTAATGCAGAGACGAGGGCAAGAATTTCTGAAGAATTACTCAACTTTTCATTAAAAATTAATAAACGTTCATGAAAAATTCAAAAAATCAATAGTTTTTGACGAATTGAATTGGCGAAAAGTTGAGTAATTTTTGGAAAAATTTATATTTAGACTATAAAATTATATTTTACAAATTCGTCCGTGAGTTAGGAATTATTATATATACAAGCCATAGAAAAAACATAATTTCCTAAGAATAGTATATATTACTTAATTATTGAATTCGGCAATGCGAAACAAGTGAAGCTATTCGTACGACAAAGTCTCTGTAAGATTCACTATAATATAATATAATAAGAGTGGGAGAAATAACTATACTTTTACTGTCGAGTAAGGAAAACCCATTTAACGGAAGATCGTTGAAATGTCAACTACATTGTTAAGGCATTCTTATTCATATATTTTAAAATTTGAAATTTGTCAAGTTTTAATTTAATGTCTTTATTAAAACATTCATTTATTCAAAATAATTTTCTTTTCTATTTCATACATCATATCAAAACTATTATTTCTACCTGTCACGTTCGTCTTATAACTATTTCTTGATTATATATAATTAATTTATTATATAACCACTATAATTAAGAAATGTATGTTATTCATTTTATTTCCGAACAATTCAAAATTAGTTGTACACGAAATGTAAACATTGTTACTAGTACATTCAATCCGAGAACTAGTATTGAATCATAATGACACATTGTTATGGACCGATGATCATCCTTAACGAGCACATACATTATGCATTTTGGACGATCGCAATTATTATGAAAAAGGATCCTCGGAAGTTTTATTGTACAATAATGCAATCACGACAGCATATAAGTCCAAGGCAGTAATTCGACGGCTTCTACATCGGTGGCTAATTAACCCCGGGTGGTTAGTCACTTGACCCGCTGACACACTGCTTCCGATTTGCGATCATCTACGATTATCCGCGCGATTATTATACTGGCCATCTCTTCATCGCGAACGCGTTCAACGTGCTCATGAATTCCATCGTCATTAATGATTACACTTCGTGCTTTTCTTCGTAGCGTGCATGTTAATGTATACCTGCTGCTGTCGAGAGGTTCAGCTGCGAAACGTGATTCTTCACTTTGATACTTTTTGAGCGTGAAAGCACGGCTTTGCGCGCCGAGAGAGAGATGTTAATTTGGAGCGAATGTATCAATTAGGGCTATCGAGATTGATATGCTCATTAAGTGATTGCCATTAGAGATTGAATGGTTTTAGTTGATATTGTTTATTTGTTAGAGTAATGAACGTATTATTGATCACGATAACTGAGTTGTGTTACAGACTAATTTACAACTAGATGCAAGAAGAAAAAATGTATTTCAGACATTTTAATTGTTCAACTTAATGCAGGTGCTTGAAATTGTAATATAAACTAGAATTTTTCAGGAACATGTTAAATGACATTCTATAGTTCTTAAGAAATGTTGTAATGGAATTTTAATATATAAATATTTGCAAGAAAATAATGTTAAAAAATGCATTTTGTGTATTTTTTAATTATAATATTGTTCAAATAAAAGTGAGATTAAATACAAATGTATTTTCCGATTTATTATATAATTATATAAATATATTTGATTTTAATTAAGCTTAATAGATTAAATTCCGGTAGACACTTAATGAAAAAAACTTTCATTGCGTGACAGAACTCGTGAAGGATAATAAGTTTTTTCATCTTCTTTTCATTAATAAATCCACATAACATTTTAGTTGACATTTTACTTCTAGACAAACCTGTAGTTTGACTCGAGTTATGCAAGTTTATCAATGACAAACATTGATTCCGATTTCAAACCATTTTCATTAAAAAAATTATTATCCTAGTTCAGAAAAACACTCACTTATACTTACTAGGTATATTAATTTGTGTAACGTTAGATTTTACTGGATTATACAGTTATTAAAATATAACATTTTCTTTGATTTTTGAAATTAAAATAATATTAATATCTTTATAAAACATTAATTGAATTTGTGAATCAGAAAATATAATTAGTATAGAAAATATTTTGTTTTCATTTCATAAAAAAAATTGTAATAAATGTTATTCAACTTTCAATAATACAGTGGCGAGAACGATTTTGCGAAAAGTTACTCAGAAGTTTTCATTAAATATTACTAAACATTAATGCAGAACTTGCATTAATGCACCTCAGAAAATCAATAATTTTTAATGCAAACTGAAGTCATTTTTCGCAAAATCTTGCTTTCATCACTGCAATAAATTTATCATAATTTTTTTCGCCGTGTAAATAATTAATAACTTATAAAACGAAAAATAAAAAACAGATAAAGTAGATAATGCATACTATTAAGTAGATTGTTTAAATTTAATTACTAACTTTAAATGAATAACAAAAATTCAACTAAGTAAAAATTCAACCCAGCGTCAAAGACAGTCTGTACAGACTATTTAAACAATTACAACTTGGACATAACGATGCATAAACATCAAATGCTGAAATTACTGTATAAACCTGTGTGCGCACACGCAAGGTGCACCCCGTGTCTATAGGAACCTGGGAACCGTGGCTTAACATCAACTGATTTATGTACTTAATATATTATTCAACACGTTTTAAGCAAAGTTCATCGGCAGCAGAGGAAGTAGTGAAACGCGACATCGACGAGCAGTGTCGAATGGGCGCACATTTTTCCTAAACGGTATCTACGCGTCGCAGGCTGCGTGTAAGGAAAGACACGCGCATCCTGCGCAATTCGTGACAACACGCGTGTTGCCACACGGCTTGTCCCTCTCCTGCCCCTATCGTCCCACGTCCGTTTGCCATCCTTCAAACAACGTGACCTGTCGTCGTCGCAGCGGCAAGTACGCCGCGCATAAAATTGCGCTCGTACATAGCACAGAGTATACACACGTTTAACTCTCCTTGGCGCAGCTTCTTCTTCTTCTTCGTGTTCTTCCTTCATTCTATGTTAGGCAATAATTGTTTCTTGCGGCTGCAAACGCCGCGGCGGGTATGCAAATATCCGCCTACCTGTCCCGGTGGTTTTCGTATTCCGGTAGCAAAGTCTAACGTTTCGTACCGTCTACGTTGTTAACGATGATTTTCATGGTTTCCTAAGGGTGACCGCGCAGTACGGTAATGGTATAAATCACTGCGCGCACGCACGCATATGGCCAATTGCAACGACACCGGTTGGCATTAAGCTCCCGGCGTGGACGCGCCGTAATTATTCTCGCAGAAAAATGATTGACACATTAAGGGCCCGAGCGCATCACGAATGCACATTCCATTTACATCGTATTACGCGGCTGCATAGTTTTAAGCCGCACGTTTCAAAGCAACGAAAAAAAAAAAAAAAAGGAAAAAGAAAAAAAAATGAATGGTGTATTTTTATTCGTCATTAGCCGTCGCACTGACAGCCTGACTGCAAATCATCCTCTAATGATAATTGGAAGCCGACAGCGAGTTCTTTTATCACGTAAATTTCTGTCGGGCTTTTACGGGTTTCGCGGGGTCAAGGTCACGACTAAAAAAGCAACCCTTCCAGCTGTCGATTGTATATCTTACAAGGATATATAACAACGGTCGATTGCCGTTCGATTGTTTTGTTGGACATCAGATGAATTAAAATTCATTTGCGTTTCTTCTGGTTCCTGATTTTAATACACGCAGACTTGTGCGTGATTTATAATGACTGTCAAAGAAAGATAATTGGAAATCGCTATTCAATATTGTCATCACTTTTTCTCGTTTGGTTAGCCTTCAAAAGCAACGAAGGTCATGTGAAAAACCTGCGCCCCATGTTGGGCGTCATTTATTGCCAGCGTCACAATTTGACTGTTGATTCTGACAGCGAATGATTTACCGCAGGCAAATGTTTTCATGTCACGTGAACCACGGTGACAAACCAGTTAATGACGAAAAGAAAAAAGCAACGAAAAAACAAAAGCAAAGAATAAAAAAAAAAAAAAAAAGAAGAAGATGAATCAACGTTATCGCTTTGGAGGATCATTTTTCAAAAGCCTACAAGATCGCCTGCCAATTAATTCAGCGTTGGCATCTCGTGTCGACTTTGCCGGGGCTTCCTGCTTCTGTCTTACGGCTCTCGTTTAAGATAGGTCGTCGAACATCAATCTTCGAGTTCATTATACAAACGCCCTTACGTGACTTCATGTATTCGTCGCATTCTCGCGAGAACGCGCGACTCTCGCGGCCAATTCTAATCATTAGTTTGGGGGTGGTAATACCAAAAGTATAGTTAAAGGGAGGGAGTCATTTATTTTACGTACGTCACATTTATTCTGAGCATTCACGTTTAACTGTGTGATCACGTGCGTTTAAACTATCTTTGTCAGACTCCCTTGATTCGACAGAATCTTCCGCTCACCCAGTTTGCGCTCTTCAAAATTCGACATCGCTAGCAGATATCATCTCCGGACTACGGATTAGCATCGCGTTCCGTAAGTTCGCAGCAAAAGGCCAACGCGGGCTCGTTTCAGCCGCTTCCGGGATGGCTGTTTCGCGTAGAACGTGGCATAAATATGTAAGAGCTACCCCCTTCGTCCTGGTGCTTGGCTTTCACCCTCCGTGGACCCCCACCCGGACCTTGCCCAACTCCTCTTCGTCCTCCCCCCCCCTGCGAATGGAGCGCCCGCTCCCGAGGAGGTTTGCGACGTCATAGACCCCGTGACGTCACTGCGTGCAACGTCACTGATCGAAGTCAGCTGAGCGGTCGAAGCGCCCCCTGAAACGCACACTTTGCCGCGGGGTCGTCCTCGCCACCACTCGATTAGAGTTCGCGGCTTGCATGTATTCATGAGACCCGCACCCAGATCCACGTGATTCACCCTCTCTTTTCGTTTATCATCTTCCAACTGTGCCTACCTATGACAAAACCTTATTCAAGTTTTCAATTTATCCTCAGCATCCAGTTTGCAATTCCTCGACGGAAATCAAATTTCAAACATTTAAAAGAACCATCATATTGTCGTTTAATGACGCACATTCATGTTTCAGCAATAGTAGCTGAAAACAATGGAGTAAAGTGTACTTCAATCTACGATCTAAAATTGATTTTCTTTCAAATTGTTTTTTTTTTTCAAAAGCAACTGGAATTCCGTACAAGCTTACAGATAACATCGTAAATGTTAGATCTAATGACTTTGCCTTTAACAGAGACTCGGTTTAAACTTTGATTAATCACAAACTATCCATCGCTGACCAATTAGAGCAAATGTCGCTGATTGATGTTCTTTGGCTATTTCGTTTCGTAATCGAAGATTTCGAATGGTATTATCCACTTGAATGGGATGAGAGAAGGAAAGACGTAGTAGAATGAGAGACGAGGTAAGGTGCTGCTCATTGTGATGAAGCATGAGTCTGACCTAGTAGGGTAGTGGGGCAGGTCGCAACGGATGATACATACATATTTATGTCGCGCAGCGCGTTCCACCACCACCTCCACCGCTGCCGACATTTCCAACGTTGTACCTATAGCATCCGGCCACCCTCAGTCAGCCTGGTTACACACCCGTGTGGTTTGCTACGTAGACCAGACGGGGTGCCATTGGCCTTCGCCCGAGACTGGGGTGCGATGCTAATCAGGCCGCGAAGGTGTGCATCCAGAGCACGCGCGGTTCCAATGTTGAAAAGCGCATGAGGACGCCAACCACGTGAGACGAAAGCATGAGATCCGCCACATAGGCTGTACAAACATTCTTTTCCATTACTCCAGTTTCCTTTTACGTCTCTAGCTATAATTATTTTTCCCATTCCAAGAGTTATGCAATTTTAAATTGCTCTTAAAGGCAAAACGTCTGTTGATCAAGAAACTAAAGAGAGAAAAAAAAAGGACGACGAAGAAGGAAAAGAAGACGAAGAATAAAAAAAAAAAAGCGGAGAACTTGAACGATCTTATCTCTGTAAGATAGCAGAAGGCTTTTCAAGGTCACGTTAAATCGATCAGTCATAAACTTCAATCCGGTTTACTCTAATTAAAGCGGCTACTCTGTCGCAATCGTAGATCATATCGCTATCCAGTTTTCTAATTGTCCTAATCGCAACCAGACGCTCGACTATAACGTATTGGACGTTCTTAAACGAAAAATCCGATGCCAGCACACGTTGACAGAGCGCGTTTAAGCGTGTAACATGACTCGGTTCAGTGAATCCGTACTGCGCGGCGAAAAATCAAGTCAGACCAGCCGTTCTAGTAAATCATGTTGCAAATTCCTATACAACCGAGGGGATTAGTTTGGTCTTTTTTTGGTTTTCTTTTTTTTTTTGTATTTCATTTGTTGAATAAAAAATTGTAGGATTAAATATTTTGTTTGCCTTGATTGCGACAATTCTTCGTGAATCGTCGTCTTATTAATTGTCGACAATCAATGAAACAACCAAGTTATGCGCTCCGTCGCTTTCATTGCACAGTAGCTAACTGACGATCTGTGTATACCGGCGTTGCTCACGGTGGTCACGCAATCGAGATTGCCTTACGTTGCAATTATAACGAGAATGCGCCGCGAGCACGCACTTTGCTCGCAACAGACGCCCACGGACGATCCTACAGGACATGTCCAGCGTGAATTGCCGAGCGAATCCCACTCGCGAATCACGTCGCTATCTACGTCCGATGCTGATACGTTTCTTGTTTGCCCGCACGGAAAATGCACACCTCGAAGGAGAAAATACGCGTGATGCAAATCACGCGCGCTTTCGCTTGCACGATAATTGAATAGCGATAAATATGTATGTTCTTATTGAAAGTTAATAACTTATTAGGCCAAGTGAATCCTTTAAGTCGTCTCCTGTCTATCATACAGAGTGTGTCTAGTTTGTAAGGTCATAAAGTCGTGGCAAATGTATATTTTTGTGATTTTTTAAATTAAAATATATGTGAATAACTGTTTTATTTTAATCCATGTTTGTATGATTGTTTTTGTTGTTATGAAAGTCTGCAGAACTTTGTATGAAAGTAAACATGTAATAAATGTATGATGTGACATGTGTTATGAAGCAGTAACTGCTGATGCATTAATTTTACGAAGATAGACGCGAAGCTGGCATAAAGCAGGATTCGAAGTAGATAAAGGTGTGTTGCTGATTTTTACGCCGTGTCCAATCACAACTTTAATATGAGCCCGCTAGTCCACTGCTCATCGTGCAGATGCTATCAGCGTCAAACATGATCATTCAGCTTGAGCTTCCTCTTAATCTTCGTCTAGGTGACGTGCTACTGCAGCGCGTCACAGAAAAGTGAAATGCGACGTTATAAATCATATTGCAATGGTAGTTAATATTGCAATTTAGTACATTTTTCTTTCTTGTTTGAATGAACGAGTTGATCAAAAATTGCTTCATCCAAGCTTAACTGATACGAAAAAGGAAACTGACAAATAGCTTCAGTAATATACATTTTTACGCTCACTTAATAGAAATATTCTAGTAGTGTATTAAGTATATATATAAAGTTAAGATAAATTTTCTTATTAATTAATAGTCTATAATTATGAATTATTAATAATGAGGAATAATATTTAATGATGAATTTTGGCTCTTCATCTTTCAATAAATGTTCAAAAATCGAATAATTTTATACGTATATTTATATACAATATTAAACCACAATTTTGAATAGATGATTAATTATAAAATATATATAAATATAAAATATTACGATATTTCTATATAATTACGTCATAGACATGTATCTAAAATGTCATCCACTTTTCTTTATATGACTGCTGAATAATAGAACTTATATTGAACAAGTGGAAGTATTCTATTATGTGTCTGTAACAGAACGAATTCACTTAATGACAATCGCATGGAAAAAAGCTTTCACATTCAACTAAAAAATAACTTCATTTTTCTAACAATGAGCAAACTATCTTCGCACCTCCCTTACGAAGGTATCCATAGATACCATGTCTGACATTTTCATATTAAAAATAGGTCCATTCTAAGAATGATTTGTCATGATGAACATGAATCGAATGTCTCACGAGACCGAGAATGTTGTATGGCAAAAGGTAAGAGCACATAAGTGTGAGGCCATCTCATTGCTCTATTGAGCATAGAGAGTTGGCAAATAATATGCAACGACAAACTCGAAACACGAAGCTATTGATAGGTGCATAATCAATGATATCTAACAAGCTCATAGAACAACGACGCATGTATGTTCGATTTATCGAATGATAATTTTCTTACGTAAACTATTTATTTTTCGTTTCAGCCATTAATAAACCTTCATTGATTGTCTGCGTTTTTTAAATAAACAAAAAAAACACAGTATTATAATTTCGAAGTTCTTAAACATCATTCTGAAAGAAACTTCGAAGCGTAAGATGAAGACGAATGTCGGCACACGAACAATCAATCAATCATTATGTTAATGTCTAATGACAAATAAACTTTGAAAACAAACACATGCACCGTTATTTGAATAATTAAACCATTACACGTGGTTCATTAGAAATCGATTTAAACTTTCGTCTTTCACATATAAGCCGACAGGTTCGTAGATTTACGTTAATTGTTATTATCAGCTGTTATTCTAAGTCAGCTGTGGGAACACACTGACGTTCGAAAGACTATAAACATCATCCCGCGAGCTATTGCGTAACGTATACGCGATATCTCGTGGGACGTGTAACGTTTTTTTCAGAGAATGGTTCACTTGCGAGCATGTAATATCGAGAGTCTGGGTGTGATATGCTGTTGTGATAAGGTATTACAACTTTATCAACAAAACATGTAATTTTGTTGGTACATGAATAGGGATTAGACAATTTATAAATTCGAGATCGGTTAGCCATAAGAGAATAGGTTACTTAATTTGCTGAAGAAATATTCTTAGATCAAACCTACGTTTAATCAGCAATGACGCTGTATAATTTGATTAAAGTAACTCAGCTGTTGCGATATTGATTATTTTAATCAATGATTCACGAGATGCAGTCAACGCTTGTTTTTTTTCTTTCTCTATATAGAAACGTTAGAGTTACTTGAAATTGTAAAAGTTACTTATATTCAACGTTCTTATAAACTTATCAGAGTCAATTTTCGAATGACTAAAAATGTGCTTTGAAACTCACAGAAATTCTGAATGAGAATTAAAAGTTACCAAGAACTTGATTTCTGACAAAAGATATTTCTTAACTTTTACCTAAATCGTAGGATATAAAACGCTGAAAATGGCAGCTCCTTCTCTTAACCATCGCAACAAACGACCTGCAACCATTTCACGACAAAATTCCTTTAATTACAAGTTAAATCAGATAACTTAATGTTATGTTTGCACTTGAAATCCCACCATGTTTTCGTTCGTCACGACATTCCGTACGCCGCTCCTAGTCTTTGTCGAATACTTTTCAATCTGATAGTCACGAGACAATAATCATTACTATTAAAATTGCCGAGAATGGCTCTTGGCACTTGGAGAATAAAAGAGTCAGAGGATTACGCAGACCGGAAAGAATGCATCTGCGTATTATTATGTAACGTTTTCAATGAGTCAGGCACATTAGACGACATCCCTGCAGTTTCGCAGGACAACCTAACTACCCTGTAAATGTGGATTTCGTAAAATGTCAGTTGAGAATCGTAAAAATGGGATTTTTATTAGGTGTACAGGGATTATCAGACCGAGGCAAAACATTGGCGATAAGTTGCAGAAAAAAAAAAAAAAGAAAAAAGTAAAAAAGGCGAACGATCGTGCAGGCGGAGCCCGAAAATGCGTGTGAGGCGAACATCGGCATCATCCATGACGAGTGACGATTTCTCGCTTGGGTTCTTGGTATTCGCGGCGATTATGAACACCTTGAATAAACGTTGGTCGGAACGAGTGGGTACACATGAAAGGCGTATCACGAAACGCACTATAAACAGCCGCGAGAATAACGTCACACACGTCGACTCTGGTAGGTCTACAAAGTGCCAGAGCTTGTATTCCATGTGGGTGAATTGAAATGACCTTAAATTTACGCGTTTCATAATTCGCTTTGTCAGCTTTGGATTCCAACGTGGATAAGCAATTGATATTTACCTATACGAAATAAGAATATTATGCAGGAAAGACGGTAAATATGGGAAAGTATTGTCGCGATATTGCCGCGGGTCTGGCGACAGAGCTATTATGAATCGTGGCAGTGTCGGTTGGTATTCAATTGCCTGCTTAGATAAGGGCCATTTATTTTGTTTGATCGAGACAAGTTATTGTCCGTGCAGAAGTGAGAGGTAGCATTTTTTATTTTATGATACACCTCGTTAGAAACGTATAGTAATTGTAGGAAAGTTGATAGAGTCTTGTGTTGACAAGGTCTACCAAAGTAGCAAAATTTTATGACGCGAAAAGTGAATGCTTCAGTGTATTAAATACAAATATTAACTTTTTTTTTACCTAAATATTTTACGGAACTTATATTTAAATAATTTATTAGTTCCATTTATCAAAAAGTCCATTGACCAAAGGTACAAGAAACAAGTTAAATTTTTTTAATGAATCTTTTTTTTGGGATTAAATAAAGTTTATTACACTTATTATCTATTTGTGATTATAGTGCAATAATACTACAAATTGTTGTTAAATAATGAGCAATGTTGTGTTGAGAATTTTCCATGAACTCAACATTTTTAAATTTATTCATAATAGGTTTACCTTGACCTTTACGTTATATTATTGCATAATAAACAACTTTCGATAGAAAACATCCGGTATTACTATTAGTATAATTAAATGACAATTTTCTCGGTCTGAAAAGTGTCAAATCAATAATTTAGTTCGTCTTTGCAACATCGTCTAATTCAATCTTACTTATAATCTGCAATCAACCTTCTTAGACTTTATAACATTCTCCGGTTCGGTGCAACAACATTCTCGTAATATCATTTAACTTAATGAATATTTTATCAGCATCAAAATACCGGTATACACGTTCAATCGACGACGACGAAAAAACTTTTTCTAGAAATGTTCGTTTTGCTTTCAAACCACCACATCATCATGGCAGTGTCATTTACACGGACAACCCAAAGGCCGTAATTATGTTCAGTGTCTCATTAGCACATATCTAATTACAATTATTTTTCCAAAAGCTGCAGACGGTGCAATCATCGCGTAACTCCGGAGTCTGATCATTCAACACATAAGAAGAAGACGAAGAAAACGAGAATTTCCGTCGCGAAAATCGTCGTCGTTCTCATCATCATGATCATCAGTCTGATCGTCGTAATTCTGAAGTCGGAAGCGTCTGAGCGCGTCGATAATCGCACGTACCTTGATTATATCGACCGATCTTTTGATCGTTAATGGTAC
This sequence comes from Gryon sp. ZL-2020, assembly GCA_022817425.1. Classification (NCBI taxonomy): domain Eukaryota; kingdom Metazoa; phylum Arthropoda; class Insecta; order Hymenoptera; family Scelionidae; genus Gryon; species Gryon sp. ZL-2020. The sequence continues at coordinate 546 of JABFPJ010000677.1, read as the reverse complement.
CGATAGTGCTGTAATTACAGACAACGATTTATTGCGAATGAATACAGAAACTGTATAGACTGATGGAGCGCACCGAGTATCAAGGAAAAAGAGTTTGGATTTATTGGACATGATAGCAAAATGAATTTAGTTATCATCTCAAAATTAGATATTTACTAATTAAATATTGTATGACATATTTTAAATCGATTGCTTGATTAATTTTACTGCTAACACTTGACTGCAAACTTGTTTCACTTATTTGATTGGCAACTGAATCAATCTTGATTATTTTCCATCCATGCAGTTGCAAATGTCAATCCTATGGAGTATTGACTTTCATTTGAAAAATATTGTCTACAAAATACGTTCTGCAGAATAATCATCTGTTCATTTATTAAATTTGTAAAATATACTAAGAAAAATAACTTACAATAAATTACTGTTTAAACAGTAACTTGACCACAGAATTCCCATTAACCGAATAAATTCTGTCAAAAACTGGAAAATGTACTTTCTGAACACAAATTTTTATTGACTTTTTCAAGAATTTTTGTGCATGAAAGG
>JABFPJ010000676.1:0-35083 GCA_022817425.1 Gryon sp. ZL-2020 | reverse complement strand
AAGACCCCGCTGCCATTGTCGCTACTCCAGTCGTTGCAAAAGTTGCCGCCCCAGTAGTCGCTGCTCCAGTTCTCACGAAAATCGCTGCCCCAGTCGTTGCTGCCCCAATTGCCACCCAATACTATACTCAATATGCCGCACCCGCTCACATCCAACAATGGTGAAAATCTACCATGTTAGAATTATATATTAAGTTTTAAATATAAATAAATTTTGTTTTGCATAAAATTGAAATTTTTGGATCCATTATTTGTACACTCAATATTCCGATGTTTTTTTTATTTGAACTGTTGATACGGCTGCGCCTTGATGTTTTTTATCTTGTGATTTTAATATTAAATAAGCTAGCTGAAAATTATAATAGTGATTATTAAATTTGGTGAATAAATAATTATGATTTAATATTGTGTTAAGTTACACATCTTAAAAGATGCAACATGAACTACTGTCATTTGTATCATAAACAATTTTGTCAATTAAAATTGATTAAGTTGACGTCAATTAACATTTCCCATTCTCATAATCACATGTAGATAGTTAATTAATATAAAGAACATTGATTATAAAAACGAATGCAATTATGATAATGTATATTTGGCAAGTAATGAACAAAAAGTTATTAGATGACGGTCAACTTTTAAATTCTTGATTACTCTTTTACGGAAAGGAATAATGAACGATATAATGAACTTTATTAAAAACCGGTTCCTGATTTACTCTGGCGCTTTTACATATTTCAGTATACTTTTATGTACTTTTGTATATTTCCATAATACGTATATTATTTAACTCTTTAAAATTTTGTTCTCCGTTGTAAAATTATTATTCGCCCATACATACACCCTCGTAATTTTGTCTATGACCAATTTACGGTGTTCTTTAATTCATTTTTATTGCCTTTTACGTCCTACATGTAACTGTGCATTTGTCGATATATTATATACATTTGAGTTCAATAAACTCACTCACTGTTTTATATAAACACAAAAAAGATTACAGAATTACATGATTGTTTAATCGCACAATACTTTAGATATATAAATCAATCTTTTCACTTAAAGTCAACATTTACCAAATACTAAAAACGTGTAATGCAATAATGAAATATAGGAATTTTATTTTTATATAAAAAGTGTAAAGACGTGAGAAAATAACATTTAAAACATTATAAAATTATTCTACCAAAAGAAAATAATTAAAAATAATGTTTTTTTGTGCAAATTTAACTTTCACTATAATAAAAGTATTGATAAAGTGAGTATAAATTCCTTCAGTAATTTACGTTCAACTTTATGTTCTAATAACGTGAATTTTATACATGTTATAATACATAATTTGTAATAATGATTTGCAGATCTTCATTTCTCTAAATTATTTGATTAATCGACATAATTCAACTTTGCAGATTTACTCGATCGTTATAAGAATACAACCTGTTCTTCAACCGGTCCTTGATTTCTTTTTTGCTTGCAATTTCTTTGTTCTTTTCAAATGTATTACGTTAAACGGGGAATAACCGTATAATTGATTTAATGAATAAGTTCATTTACAATCGTGAAATAAACACGACATATAATGGAATTATGTCATAATGTTAAGAGATACATTTTTTTACAGGAAAGTGTTTCACAACTTTAAAATTGAGAAGAACAAAAGGTACTAAATACGAGTAAAATAGTATTTGTAAACCATTTATAAGGGAATAATCTAATATTTGACAATGAACTGGGTACGTTAAAGTATGCGAGATACTTTCATTACCACCGTTGAGGCAACTAAATGAAATCTTAACATTGATATAACGGTTGCCTAATTCAAGGTGAAATAAACGGCCTTCGATCACATGCATTACACATTAGACTTCGACATTCTTATTGGATGTGATCCAATTTAGTTGCTCATTTCAATATCCCATGGCTTTTTTGCTGAAAATTTAATCATATCAAAATTAACCATCAAAAACAAATAAAATGCATATTCTTAAAAATGTTTCATTAAGATAAATAATTTAAATTATTTCATTTATTCATATAAATATTTTTTTGTTTGATATATATATGTGAAATCAGTATATCCTTTAAAAAGGACAAAGCGTTGATATAATATTAATATTTCGTCGGTTTCCTTTGATGAAAAAATTGATTTCGGCTGTAATTGATTGGCAGGGGACTAATTTCCGTGAACAAGTGCAATGAAAAATTGCATAGCACGGATACATCCAACATTCGTTGGAATCATTTGACGATTCCTTTCGTGTTCCGACAATATTATTTTCTGCTGAAGTTACATCACAGAGCGACAACGACAGCGACGAAGGCAGAAAATACATTTACGTTTGGACGGTGCAATTCTGCCCCAAAACGTCGTCATTAGCGGGCGCGTACACACCGCAAAACCTCGCGCACTTTCTCTCGTAGCAAAAGTTGCCCAAGTCTCTCGGCCACACCCATATCGAACCTTGTATAATAAAGGCGTAATCTCTCCTCGCATTACGTGCTGGCGAACCAGTTTCAACGGTCAAAACCTTGAACCACTTACTCGTCTGTTCCTTGTCTTTTTTTCGTGAGAATTCGTCGACTAATGAAGGGTGCAAAAATGCCTTTGCATTTACAGGTGGATGAAACAAAAAGTGAGAGCAAACTTAACTCGCTCTCAAATTGTATATCACATTCCCTTTCTTTTTTTTTTTACTTTTTTGGTCTGCTGCTCTTTGTCTTCCAATTCGAATTCCTCTCTCACTCACACACAACCACTCTCCCTTTCTATCAATGACAACACTTTTTAGTTTTTACTTTTAACAAACGTATATTTTTTCTTTCTTTTTTTAAATTTCTTCTTTGTTTTAATCGAAACATTTATAAAAACTAATTTGTATTCGAAGGCACTTTATAATATGTACTTTTTTATGACTCGCCTTTTTTAAATATAAATTGTCTATTATAAAGACTTATACTTTTACGGATTTTTAACTCTAGAAATTATTTGTTAAGTTAAATTAAGTTTTTGTTGTATAAACTAAGTTTTAAATATTGTTATGTTTAGTTTTTCGAGATGTAAAACCTATAACAAATGTATCATATGATTTTTATACAAATATATAAATTAATATTTGTAAATATTGAACATAAACATTAATAATTTAAATCATATACAAAAATAGTTGCTACTTAAATTACGAGCGATCGGACAATCAATGTAGAAATAAATAATACAAATATAACAAAACAATAGACTAAATTCAAAGAACAACTGTGACGATAAAAGATTCAAAACCATTTTTACTCGTTTTGCGTTTCGCCTTCTCTCTCTGGTGGAGCCAGTCTGCAAAAATTAAACACACATTTCAGATCAATTTAATAACAATTTCAATTGTAAATATATTTAAATTAATAAATTATCAAAACTTGAAGGGAAAAATATTTAAAGAATATTTGTTGATTTATATATATAATGAAATGATAAAAAATATACTGATTTATCTAAGTATTTTAACTAAATAATTATATTATCGGCAATAAGTATTTTTATAGAAACTTACTGATGAATCGAAACGTATTTATCCGCAAATATATGGGATGTATCCAAAGGTGTTAAAAAGCCAAATTGCCTCTGGGGATATAATTTAGTATGCTCCAAAAGAATATCCATAATAACACGTCGATTTACTTTGTCCTATAGAATAAACAGATTGATTAATACAAATGGTTTTTTTGAATATTGGTTGTGTTTTACGAAACTTAGGACTGTGCCGAACTTAATTTTATTATTTATACGAAAAACCAAATATTAATTCAAATAAAATTGCAGTAAAAGTAAAATTGACAAGAATTCAATGAGATACAAATGTTAAAAAATAATGCAAAAAATACTTACCATAAACACATCGAACTCATCAAGAAAATAAAATGGCAATCCCGTACAATCCCACAATGCTAAAATAAATGCGACCATTGAATAAGATCGTTCACCTCCAGACAGAGTTTTTGCATCATTAGTCTTTCTTTGTGAATCATTTGCAGGACTAACTTCCATTTCGAGAGTATGTTGCTTATGATCAATGTAAATTGTTCCCTGTGCATTTCAATAAACAAACATATTTGGATTAAATTACGTTAATTGGATGCACATAATAATGAACGACAATCAATGCAAACAAAGTGTACCTCAATTAGATATATACAGTATGTTATTTATAGTTAAAATCATTAAATAATACTTTATTTATACAAATAAAGTAATTGAAATGACAAAAATTAAGAACAAAGTTTAAAATACCTTGATTAGTTTAAAATAAATTGATTTAAAAAAATAATTACCTTGTACTTTCTTAATGCAAGAATTTTAACAAAAGCATGCTGAACCTTCTGTCCAATTGAATTACGAAGTGTGGCATACAGCTTCTTACGAGACTTCAAACGTTCCACTTGTCTCTGTATTGACGAAAAAATTGTTTAAAAATAACTATAAATATAATTTATATTGTTTTGTTTAATTAACCATTTATTTCAAACATATAACACACCTTAATATTTTCATTCAATCGTTCCACAGTTTCAATTATTTTTCCAAATTGCTGATTTTTTTCTGCCAAATCTGCTTCCAATTTTTCCTTTGATCCACATTCTTTGACGGTTGTTTCAATTTTAATTTTTAAACTTGCTATGGTACGTTCAATGTCTTTTACGGACCTAAATTTTTTATTAAAAGAATTTATAAATTATTTTAATCAATATTTTTTTTTAAATAATTTTTATTTTTATTCATATACAAATATTGACGTAAATTACAAATACAATTACCTTTTTGTTTCCATTCTTTCTCCAGTCTTTTCAGCATCAGAAATCAATTTATTAACAACTCGTTCTTGTTTTTGGCATGCCACTTCTGCTTTCTGAATCTCAGCTTGAGCTTTCTTCAAAGTATCCGATGCTCTTTTTGAATTGAAATGCAAAGATTCTTTTAAATCACGTAAATCTCGTAACTCTTGCTAAAATGATAAATGAATAAAATGAATAACTTGCATTTGTTACTTACATAATTTAATTAACCAAATTATTTCATTCTATTTTGAACAATAAATTAATTTTATTACCTTAAAAGGGAGAACTTTCATGTCAAAACTTTGAATTTCATCTCTCGCTTCTTTCCACTCTGTCGTTTTAATTTCGAGCTTTTCTTTATAATCGTTCATTTGAGTTTTTAAATTTTCACTTCGATTTTCTTCTTCCAAAAGTTTTTCCTCGTTTTCACGCAAATCTGCTGTCTATAAAACATTTCCAAAAATATTATAAAAAATAATACATTACACGTATACTTATAAACAAAAATATTGTATAAAATTGATATTTACAAGAACAGATAAAGCATCTAGAGATTTGGTACTTAGTTCATCCTCCATTTTGTCCATATTAATTTTCAATTCACGTTGTCTTGCAACATTAGTTCGAATGAATTTATCCACATTATGATATTCCATTTCGTTGCATCGTATTCTCTCAACAACAGCATTGTATTGTTGTTCAGCCATTTCCATCGTCATTTCCGCAGCTTTTAACTCTTCTTGCAAAGTCCTTAAAAAACAATTTTTTATTATTAAAAACAATCAGTTTACTACATAAATATTAATGTAATTTATATCGACAAATTTATATTACTGGATAGCTTGATGAGTGGAAACTTGAAGATATCGAGCTTTCAATCCACGTTTTCCACCATAAGTACGGTAATTTGGATCGGGATAATACAAATCGGCCGATTGTGTTATTGCTCTTTTACAATACTGTGGAACCAGACGTCGTTGGGACATAATGTGGCATGCTTCCTTATTGGTTGGTATCAATAATATACATTCAATTTCACGCTGATCGATTAAACAATTCGCCACAACTGGATCGGAAATTTCCATAGCTTGAAGCATATTGGAATAATGCTCCGAAAAACATGATGTTCTACTTGTATCGTGAACCTAAAATTGCGTTTAACATGTAAATTAATATCGAATGATATCAATAATTGTTCAATTAAAAAAAACACTGAAATAAAATTTTACCTGATCGTAAAATTTGCTTGATATAATTTGAGGGGTTCCCTCTCCATGGAACACTTCTTTCATAATTAAACTGAGCAGCTTTGTGTCTTCTTTATTGTCAGTGCAAAATGATCGGCATAATGCACCGAGAAAATTTTCCACAGCCGGTATCCAAGCTTTATCTTTGACTTTAATATATGCTCCTATTGAAATTGAACAATATTTTTTATTATATATTATTAAGTTAGACATTTATATTATGCATTATTCTCAGACATATCATTTAAATGATAATAATAATAATTTTTAAATAAATAAAATCGAATTATTTACCTAATGGTCCACGTGGCTTTTGTTTGAAATGTCCTTTGGCGTATTCTTCATCGATTCGCGTTAAAAGTCTTGGCATATTTGAACCATACACAGTGACTGCATGATCGGACTGCAGTTGCAAGCCATGCAACTGTTTTTTAATCTTGTCTAATCATACAAAAAATATATTAACATTTGATGCTATTGAAATAAATACTTAAATGAATAATAATTAATAATAAGAATGATGAATAACTTACTGTAAGTGTGCCTGCTGTTATCTAACGTATTTTTCAAAGCATATCTCTCCTGTTCAATGCACATTTTATCATTCTCTAAATGCCCCTTTTCAACTTTTTTAGTTTGAATTACAGCTTCAATGTCGTCAAAATTGCGTCTCAGAAGTTCGTATGTTTCTTTTGCCTTTTGCCGTTTGGTATCCGCTTCATTATCCTCTCTAAAGAAACGAGCAAAGAATTTTATAGATAATTAAATACATATAACTTTAAGTTTTATATATTTTTAAACGGAAATATATAATATTGGATAAAAAATGACTTATATAAATGAATTAAAAAAATGTATGATAATTACTTTTGAAGTCTTTGTACTTCGCCTTGCAACTGCAGGATATCTTTTTTTCTTCTTTGCATAATAGTTTGCACGTTACTAATTTCTTTGACTATAGTATTCCAACGTGCTTTTAATGAATCAAATTCGGATTTCAATTGTTCGTAAGCCATCTTTTTCTCCCCATTATTTTCTTCTTCTAGGCGCAACTTTTCCTCCAATTCCCTATTAAAAATATAAACATTAGTACATTTTTATATTTGACATTACTGTCATTATTATTATTGATCAATTAAACTTACTTTATCTTTGTATCGTATTCTTTTTCCTTCGCTTCTTTTGTTTCTTCAACACTGTGTAAATCTTCTAGGCGATCTTTGGCAGCTTTAAAGGCATTTTGCAATTTTTCTAATACTCTTTCTTCAGCAATTATCTGTAATTAAAATCAATTGTTTAATGTAAAATTTATCTTTAATATTACAATTCACAATAACGTCTATAAAAATAAAATGAATAAAAACAAATAAGTATTACACATTAAAATACACACCTTTGCCCACATCATTTCGATTTCCATTTTATTACATTCGGCACGATAATTATCTACTGATTGTAGCATCTCTAAATGAGATTTCAAAGATTCAATCTCTTTTTCCGTCTCATGCAAAAACTGCAACAAATAATTGACATTAAGTAAACTAAAAATAAGTCAAATAAAAGAATAAGTAAACACATAATAATTCATTCATAAGTGAACCTCTTTGGCCTCTTTCAGACGTTTTTCCGCATCATCAGTGTCCATTTGAGATTCTTTGTACTTTTCAAAAATTATGTCCAATTGCGTAGCTTTCATGAACAATTGATACTTTTTGTTTGCATCGGATACAATTAAGAAGGACCTAGAAACATCCTGATTCAGAATACATATCGGATTGTCAACTTGAATATTCAAGCAACTCAATAAGTGATCCAAATCGCCTTTTCTGGTTGAAATCGTTTTCCCTATTGATTTACAAAAATAAGAATAAGAAATAAGTTTAAATTATGTAAAATTAATTTTTTATCAAATTTTGGATTATTTAAATAATACCTTGGTCATTTTTGATTTTATAGGAAGTTGATGCTCCTATAGTTCGACAAATTGTTATGGTTTTTCCATAAATATCTGGATTATACGCATTCATTCCATCGTTAGTTATTGTTATTTCGATGTTTGCTATGTCCGTTCCTTTTTTGATGAACTCTATAAAAGTAAAACAAAATTTAAAATATTTCAATATAATTTTTTGAATGAATTGTTTAAAACTAAATATTGAATTAAATTTGCAGATAGCTAGAAACTGAAATGTTGTTTTGCTCAAATTTTATACCCTTCATGGATGTTCCTCTGTTAGTAACATTGGCTCTGGCTCCCAAACCAACGGTCAACGCAGTCAAAATAGCACTTTTTCCACTTCCATTACGACCAACAATGAAGTTGACATTTTCATTGAGAACGATCTCCATGGATTCATGACACATAAAATTTCGCATGAATATCTTGATGACTTTTCCTGCGATTTTCTGTAAACAATCATTTTCAATTAAACTCAACGTTTTTATATATTATGATTCTTTTATATATTAAAAAAAAATAATTTTAATTATTACATTTAACTAAATAACATGTCATTAATAAATTATTTATTCATAATTTATTTTTGTACAACATAAAAAATAAACGTTGCTATTAAATTTTCATTTGATTTTGAAAATAAAAAATATACCTCAACTTCCCGGACTGGTTGTAAAGAATCGTCAGCATCTCGAGGACGTTTTGAGCTACTCGGGTGTTCGTCCGGGTGATTTGATTTTCGCTTCAACTTTTCGTTGCACTGAGACATTTTTGTGCCAGTAAAATCCCGCCAAATGTTCTTTTACAAACGAAATGCAAGGTTAAGTATCCACTGATGCAATAAGAAACACATATATAACAGTCAAATACTTTTCTTTTATTTCGTGTCAGTTTGCATTTTCACTGATAATGGCAACGTTTCATAGGTGAGCGACAATAGGTGTTACCTTTTTCGTGAACAAAATTGCATTAAATTGCAATCATGTTTTTCTTTGTTTTTTCTCAATAAACAATTGCGCGACGCATTCGATCGTTCATCTTCTTGGTACTTCAACCGCCACTTTCAACTCACTGTATCTCCAGCACACGCGCAAATGATTTTAAGAAAAACTGCTCTACCGTCAGTGTTGCCAATTTAACGACTACACAAATTTAACGTGTTCTTTCTTGTTCAGATTAGTCAGTTTATTATATTTTCATTCTGACGAAAACAAATAAAAAGAAAACCAACATTTGTTTTGAATTTGCCCTTTGTTTTTTTTTCGAAAAAAACAAAAGGCAGATGGTTTTAATTGTATTCTATCTAAATATTCTAAAAAAATAATATAATACAATGAAATTTCATATCTTTATTGTTTTATAATTGTAATTTAGGGTTGCTGTAAAAAAGAATGGTCAGGTAACAAAAAAGACCCGCTGAGGTATGAATTCTTATCTCAAAACAATTTTATGACTAAACCAACATGCATTGTAATAACACCAATAAATGACGTCATTTAGTGAGATTTTTAGTTAAAAACATTAATTTATTATTAACATTAAAATAATTAAATATATTTTGTATTAACTTTTTACAAATTTAGAAACTTACTTGATTACTTGGATAAAACAAATTATTACATTTATAAAATATTAATTAAAGAAATTACAGTAATTGATTCGAGATTTTTTGATTTACTTAAAAAATTAATTTTGTATTATTTATTTATTATTTTTAAGTAATAAAATGATTATTTTTACCATCAGTTGGTTTTTGATTGAAGAAGTGGCGTGACAATCGTGTTCGGGTTTTGTAATTACAACCCATCAACCTTATTCGAACAAACATAATAATAATCGTCTGCTAAAGTCAAACGAAGAAACAAAAATCACTTTCATTTTGTTACTAGTTGGTTACAATAATTCAATAATTTTCTATCAATCATGGTTATAACAGACAAGGTGTATCTTCCCACGGAGGAAGAATTAACGGTCCAGGAGATCAATTTAACATACCCGGTTTTGCAAGCTGCTGCTTTTCATTTGGGCAAATATTGCGAATGGTTTCTTAATGTAAGTATTGTGCATTAACAATTGCACTTTGACTTAGCTGTCATTGTTACATTTACTCAATTACCTGTTTTTTACTTTGCAAATTGTCACTTACGTAATTGTTGTCAGCCTAACAACATAACCTCTCTTTCACGTGAGATATATATTTGAATTTAAACAAATAAAGCATAATTTTAAATAATTTAATTTATTTCTCATTAACTTTTAGTTTTTAATAAAAATTGTTACATAATTAATGTAGTGTAAACAGTTTTCAATATTTAATATTTGTATTATGCGTTTCTTGTCAAAATTACACACTATAATAAGAATGTATATATTGAATGCAAACCAAATTTTAATTTACTTTTTCTGTTTTTCTTTCTTTACAGGAATATAGATTGTGCAAGGAAGAATTAGCAGATCCGCGTAAATGCTTGAAAGATGGTAAAGCACTTACTGCGTGTGGATTAGAATTTTTCCGTAAAGTTAAAAAGAACTGCGCCGACGAATTCGAGCAATATTATAATTGCATCGATAAGTCAACTCCATTGGCAAGATTTGCTCCGTATGTTTATCAACATTGTTATATATATATATATATATATATATATATATATATATATTATACATATATTTAACATATTATATATACATATTTTATTCAAATCCTATTAATTACTAATAACAATATTATTGAATGTATTATTTTTATATATTTCAGATGTCGTAAAACTCAAAAGATATTTGATGAATGTATGGCGGATAAAATGAACCTGGAAAGACCACCGTTTGGTTACTTTTGTGAGATCAAAGTCCACGATTCACCAAGACCGCCACCACAACCTAAGAAATATACATTTGAAGATGTACCAGAGAAAATTCCGGAAAAACCGTATCCAGCTAGACCACAGTATGGCCAAGATAGCGCATTCTTCAAATAGATTCGTTCATTGTTTTTCTATTGCAAAACGAGTGTACACCGGATTCGCAATAAAATGTATAGTATAATATAATTAAATTTATGTATAAATCAATGAAATCGCTAATAAAAAGTCTATACAATCAAGTTGTGCTTAATTAACGATTTTTCATTAACTGAAGGTTAACCGAAATATCCATTCTTAATAAATGAAAAAAGAAAGATAAATTAAGAAATAATTATAGCAGATTGAAACCAACTTTGTTTAGCTTAAAAAATTAAAATAATTTATTCTTTAACATTCCTTTTATGTATAAAAAATTGTATTCTTTATAATTACCATTATTTTTTCTTTTTTTCTTAATTAATTTAATTTGAAAATTATAAAATATTTAATTATGTCTATTTCGCTGCAATGGCTTTGCAACACAATCGTGCTATTAAACTGTTCAATTGTAGCAATGTGTTCATTCCATTTACGATATCCATATGCGTCAGACCAATTTCCTGAAATAAGTTTTAATATATTTTATTTATTTCTTAATATCCAAATTTTACATATGTACTTTATAACTTACTTTTATAAAATTAAGTTTAAGCTTCTCATCAATTTGTAAATTTTTTGATACTCGAAATATATTACTTATAAGATCCTCAGCGGAGTAACCCATTTTCCATAAATTGCTTAAAATCTATAAAAAGTAATTCAAATTAAATCAAATTATTTTTGTTTCCAAAAATAATAGTAAATGCATACAAAATCTTGTTGAATTACCTGATAGGCTTTTTCGATATCTGCTTGAGTACATAATTCGAGCATTTGTTTGACCAATAAAGGATGTGGTTCATCACAAACTTTAAATACATTTTCACTGTTAACGTGACCAAAGCCATTATACGTTGATTGCAAATTATTTAGAGCCTGTCTCATATCTCCTTGAGCAGTAAATACAATTGCTTCTAAACCATCTTCAGTATGTGAAACCTGAAATCAAATAAATGATTTGTCAATCAATAACACTTTTAAATATTATTTTCGAACACGAATTGTGTGTAAATGCAAAATCAACTCACATTTTCTTTTTGACAGACTTCCATTACTTTAGCCAATATCTGTGCGTCCGATAATTTACCGTATCTCAGCATAGCACATCGTGATTGAATAGGTTCAATAATACCTTCACTGTTATTACACGCCAATGCAAATCTTGTTGTATGACTGTAAATTTCCATTGTTCGACGTAATGCTTGTTGAGCACCATCAGTCATGCTGTCAGCTTCATCAAGAATAATTATTTTATGCTTTCCTTTTGGAAGATTCACCTAATAATACAATTCATGAATTAAAACATAATCATTTTTAATACTATTTTCCAAATTATTAATATATTTTACTTCATTCATAAATATTCAAAAGAAATTTTAAAAAATGATGTTTAAAAAGTAGAATGCAAATCACCTTTTTCTGAGCAAACATTTTAATTTTATTTCTAACAACTTCAATGCCACGATCATTTGAAGCATTGAGTTCAAGAACCGAATCTTTAAATGCTGATCCAAGCAAAACTCTCGCAAGACACAAAATTGTCGTTGTTTTGCCAACACCAGGTGGTCCGGCGATAATAATATTAGGAGCATTTCCATGCTTTGCAAAAACTGCCAGTCGACTTATCGTATCCTCATTCCCGACGATATCATCAAATGTTTGTGGCCGATATTTTTCAATCCTACAAATATCATTAAATAATATCTATTATCAATTAAATTAACAAAAACATTTTAATACAAAATAAAATTCCATTTAAAAATTATTTGTATGAATGAAAAAACTTGTAAAATAAACTAATTTTTAATGTTGCATTTTATACTTTTAAATTTAAATTGCATTACTTAAATATGACTTTAGTTATCAAAATGTCAATTTCTTTTATTATTTTGTTTATTAATTCAGAATAATTAATAGAAATAGATTTATAGAATTATAACCTAAACGAGATTTGAAAAATACATAAAACATATTACCAAGGTAAATTGGCGGACTTATTAGTTTTGGACTTTTTCGTCACAGGAACGTCACTCGTTGACGGACCAGCGTCAATTTCCATCAATTCATCCTGTACATCTGCCATTATTTATTATTAAACCCAAAACAACAATTGAATCGAATTAATTAAAATAGCGGGAAACAATTCAAGTTCAAGCACATTTACTCATTCTCATTTAAACGTCTCACACATTTTCTGTGTAAACTTTAAATCGCCAACAAAAAACACAGATGGCGCTACATGTCACTGCCTGGATTTTCAATATTCATATTTAGATTTTATAATTCATTTTACTTTATAATAATTATAAATCATATTTAATAATTAATAAAAAATTTGAAACAACATATATTTATATCAGTTTAAATAACCTGAAAATAAAATCATTACTGATTGTTTAAAATTGATAACAATAATGAAACTTAATAATAAACAAAGAAACGTCACAACAATGATATTTTTGTATTTTATTTTTTCTTAATTGTAATATAAGGCAAATTTGTAAATTGTAATTTTTTTCTAATTTTTTGTTTTTTGAAAAATGCTTTGTAGATAAAGATGGTCGTTGATTGGTGGGTCGACTGCGCATCCACATGCCATTAGAGCCTTCGACAACGTACAATCTAGAATCTACTTTGCTTACGGAGCCAAATGAAGATTGTTCCGTGATTGTAAGAGTTGTACATTATCGCGAGTCAACAACTTCGAGCTGACGTTCAATTTGGGCTCACAATTTAGGCACAAAAATCATGTTTATATTGACTGCGTGTAAACAGTCGTAACGTTGACTTGGATCTGCAACTCACAAAACAGAGGTAAATGCTGCGTTTTGCCGTTCACCCTTTTTGTTCGTAAGCAACGCTTCAGTTATAACCTTTGTTTCCGCTGCGCGCTTAAACTCTCGTTTCTTTTTCACCCATCGAAAGTATACTCTTATTTCATTCTTAACTTGTCTCATTTCATCCCCTTCGCGTTGTTTCTTATTTGCATCGCTTTTCCTCGTTCGTTTCTTCATCATCCTTTTTTTTCGCGCGAAACAATTTGTATATATACACACACACATACCCGAAAAAAATGCACACACAACTCACTTGTTCCTTGTCAAAGTGTAATCAACTTTGGAAGCATTGTCGCGCTTTTGTTTATAATGCTTGTAATCATCAGCTGCGTTACTTTTAAAACTCCCCAAGTAGAATTGCTGTATTTGTTGTGCATTTGATGTGTTTATTTGCACGAGAAATTTTGGTTTTTGAATTGAAACACGTTCATGTAATTGAAGGTTTGATTTCAAAATTCGACAGTGCGAGAATTTGTTCGCTCGACTTTTATCACGTTTTCAAAGGCACATGATGATGATATTGCGAACATAAATAAATCATTCAAAGCTGAATTTCAGGTGTCACAATTCAAAACAATTTATGAAGTTGATTTGAAATATATGATAATTTTGTTTACTGAATGAAAAAAAGACTGCGTATGAATTTAAAGAAACAGCTTAATTGCAGTGTTGATTGTTGTTATTATTTTTCTTTATTTGGACATAACAAAGGTTGTATTAACAAGTGTCATTTATTGTTATAAAAATTTATATTTAATAATTTATATACAGATAATTTTGTGATAAGAAAGTTAAGGTAAATTCAGTTTATTTGTTGCAATAGATGTAATGATTATAATACTTATGGAATTAATTTTCAGTTTGTTATAAAATTATGTATGATAATGATTTTGAAAATGAGATGAGAAGGATTAACTTTTTAAATGTAAATGTTGCGGTGATTTGGGTTCGATTGATTTCTAAACAACTTTGAAGGACAAACGATATTCTTCTACAAATATTGTTTCAATTACTAAATATTTAGACATTTTATCAAATCAACCTTCGATTAACCAATTTTGTTCATTTTTCAGTGCTATATAATTTCTTTTAATAATTTAGTAATATAATTATATAATACATTAAATTAAATATATATAAAAGTTTTATTATATGACTATAACTGTATATGTACAGTAAAAGTTAAAGAAAATATTGAAAAAACTTAAGAAATAAAACATTACTTTACTTATTTATACTATTGCTAATTTATTTATTGAGTTTCTGCAATTGGACAATTGAGTTATTATTGAAAAAATCATTAATTTGCACTTTTTTAGTTGTGACAAATGAATTCGGCTTGTATGGTATATTTATATTCTTTTCATATTTGCAAGTTAAATGAGTACACATAATTTTTAAGCAAAAAAAAAACACATTTAATATAACATTTAAATGTATTTTATTATTTAAATGTTAAATTAAAATTATATCAAATACATGAACACAATTATGGTACATATTGACTAAATTTGAATGTATTTTATTATAAACGAAATCGAAAATTTTTTTGACACATTTCTTTTGCTTATCAGAATAATTATTTGTTAATGTTATTCTTTCGTATGTGATGAAATTTGTGTTGCATTGATTCTAAATATCCTGTATTTCAGTTACTTTTATACTTTCTGCTAAACGCATTAGGTGATTTCATTATATTTGTTGCATTATATTACTTTGAACATTATTTCTAATTTATTTATAGTCTGAAATTTTTTTGCTAAATGCTTTTAACTTAGAATAGAATATAAAAAGTTATTAATATATTAAAACTGAACATATCAAAAGATAAGTTTTAAAATACAACAATACAAATTTATACATATTTAAAATGTTACACTATCATTACAAAAGATACAATTAAAGATAATAATAAAAATTGTCCAAATTCTGTTACTAAATATAATAATTCTTCTAATTGTCTATGAAAATTGATTCGACACAATTTCAAGTAAATTCAACGTGCGCAACTAAATTTGCTGTGGACTCTTGGATTTAAACTCAACCGCTGTATCAATTAGGAGAAAGTCATCTGTATTACAATTAGATGTGACTTATTTTGTAAGCATTAGAGCACAATTTAAATCGCAAAGACTTCTTACAATTCTAAAAAAGCAGAATAAAACAAAAAATGAGAATTGACTTTGAAATTACTTTTGGATCAAACCACACGATCAATGATGCATAAGGAATTACGGACAAGAGTTAATATTTTACAAATGAACGAACATCAAAAATAATTATTTCAAATGTACAATGAGATAAACCGTTTTAAACCAACAATACTATGTTCGTTCTTGCAGGTTGTTAAAGGCGAGTCTTCTGTGATGGATAACTGAGAGATAAACGAAGAAAAAAGGCACAAAAACGAACAGCAACAACAAAAAATAAAAAAAACGTCAATTTGTGTGTGTTTCACAAACTATCAATAAGCAAAAAAGAAGAACTGGTAATTGAAAGATCGACGACGACGACGACGTAGAAAGGAAGCAAGTTGTCGGGAGTGTACAGAGTTTTGGGACTTATCGAATGCATAAGTTAGCGTAGACGTGCTGTTTTGGAGCCGGGGCGGCATCGGGCTATGGCCAACTTGAATTTCGAGCAGCCGCCACGCAGCATCGCGAGTAACTCGAGCCTGAGTGTGCGCGGGAGTGCCGGCGCGGGCTTAAGTTCGTCGAGTCTCGCGGGCCATGTCACACCCACGTCGGGAATGTTCTCGGGCTCGTCCGCGAGTACCTCGAGCACCGTTAACTCAACGGTCGTTGGACCTAACATCTACTCGGCCGGAAGTGCAGCCACACAGCCGGGCGCAGCTGCCGCAGCTGCGGCCGTGCATCAGCCGCAGCAACTCTCGCCCATGGGCAGCAGAGGACTTTTTGGACAAAGGATATTTACCGAAAGACGAACTATGCCGACTCTTGGGTCAGTTTATTATAATCAAATATAAGCATCACTGTCTGCAATTAGTTAATCCATTTTCATTGTTTTCACTTTTATCTGACTAATTTGATTACATCGAGATTTATGTTACAAAGTAAAATAATTCAAGTTTATGTGATAGTTGGATGAGAACTATCTGTAAATGTATTTGTTAGAAAATGAGGAACTCAAGTCAAAGAATTGAATTTTGGACTCAGTTTACTTTACTTTCAAATTCTCTGGATGTGTATCGAAAGGAGTACCAAAAAAAACTTATCATTATGCCGTTTTCAAAATATTAATTTGGTAGCTTTTATTTTTAATTTAATTGTTACGGAAAATTTGTTAAAAAAAAAAGAACAATACAAGTTAAATAAAGGAAATACTTTCTGTCTTTGTAGTAAAATATTCAATAAAAAATGTGCAATTTAAGTTTTGTATATGATTAAATTAAATTTCGAATCAAAATCAATATAATTCAATTATATGTCACAAATGCTGAATTAAAATATAAGAATAAAAATGTGTAATAATAAAAATATTTTGTTAAAAATGTTTAAAATGCAAATTTCAAAATGTACCAAAAAGTAGAGTTTATAAATATTTCTATAAAAATGACATTTTTAAGAATATATCAAATAATGCAACGCATATATATATTGAGAAATTATTGAGTGAAAATATTATATGTTAACACAAATTTCATCATAACTGAATATAATGATTCAATTCTGCGTTATTCACTTAATTAAAAAAATTTGCAAATTATTGACTTGAAGTATTTTGTGAGCGTATTTGAATAGTATTTAATGAAAATGATAAATACTAAAAGATTTCTTTACTGTTTACAGAAATTCTAATCCAATGGGTAGTATGGGCAGTTTTGGAATTCCGCCGAGTCGTAGTTACGGATCTCAAGGTGCAATTAACAATTTTCATTCAGTATTTGGAAGCGGGGGCAGTGGGGACAACAGCACACCTCCTCTTTTAGATCTCTCGGAGTTTCCTTCGCTGACTAACCGAGGCCAAGGGGAATCTATGCCACAACCTAGCCCCATGCCGGGCAAACAGCCTTATGGTAACAATATTACATTTTATATAAAAATTTAATTTTACTTATATAAGAAAAAGTATAAAATATTAAAAATATGATTTATTTTTTAGTTGGAATGGTAAAGCAACCTACGTCTGAGTCAAGCGAGTTCACAATGAGCTCGGAAGATTTTCCGGCGTTACCGGGAACTCAAAGCAGAGAAGGTCCGTCTCCAGGTGGAAGCATATCGGGTGATAAAAATATGTCTGTAGGTCTTGGTCCAGAAATAAGTCAAGAAGTATTACAGGCTAATAGAGCACCAGGCTCTGAAAAATCACAAGCGTTTAAACGCGGTATTCAGACGTCTCCAGATGGTACAATTTTGTTTACTTTAACTGTAATTAATTAATGCAATTCAGAATAATTAATATGATTTTTGTTTATTTTAGGTAAAGTAACAAATATACCGGCTAGTATGGTCAAAGACCAGTTTGGTATGGTAGGACTTTTAACATTTATTAGAGCAGCAGAAACGGATCCAAATTTAGTTTCGTTGGCATTAGGACAAGACCTAACGGCGTTAGGGCTCAATCTCAATTCACCCGAAAATCTGTATCAGAATTTCGGTGGACCTTGGGCGGAAACACCATGTCGACCGCAAGACATTGACTTTCACGTTCCACCAGAATATCTCATTAATGCGTCTATCAGGTAAAATAACTATTCTTGTTACATAATTATCGAAATTAATGATTAAGATAAAAACTACAAATTAGCAATGAACATTATAATTATTAAGAGAAGTTATTCGAATAAAGTATCAATATAATATTTAAGGTTGCTTGATTTCAGGGATAAGTTGGCACCCGTTAAATTAAACCGATACAAAGATGATCTCCTGTTTTATATGTTTTATACAAATGTTGGAGATGTATTACAGTTAGCAGCTGCCGCAGAACTGTAAGTTCATTAATTGTTTTATAAAGAAATTAATTTTATTATAACATTTTTTTAAAATATGACTTGGCATGATAATCTAATGAATGAATATAACTTTTGATTGCAGGTACAGTAGAGAATGGCGATATCATATGGAAGAAAAGGTTTGGATAACACAAGCTCCAGGTTTAGGAGTCGTAGAAAAAACGTCTACGTATGAGCGTGGTACTTATTATTATTTCGATGCACAAAATTGGAGGAAAGTACCGAAAGAGTTTCATTTAGATTATTCAAAATTGGAGAGCAGACCTCATCTTCCTACGTCTTTTCATCAAAACCAGCCTTGACTACAGGTAAAAAGCACTCTTCAGTTGATAATTCACTTTTAATTATTAACTTTTGTTAAATTTTAAACTTAAAAACATTTAAAAATAATTCATTTTTATGTTATAAAATATAATATTAATTAGATGATAGGGAGATAACTGAGTTCTTGATACTTAAACTCTGGTTTTCCTTGCTCTTTGAGCCAGTAGCAACTTTCTGCGCGACATTCGGGATGTTGTCTGGTCCTGGAGCCTTTGAGTCTCCAATCGCCTTACTTGCTCTCCGTAACTTTTCAATCGTTATTGTCGGGATTTCATTTTTCACCACGGTTTCTATGTTTATGCGTGGTTGTGTCTGCTGTGTTGAGCAAGTAGTAAAAGTTGTTTATAATCCTCATGTATGTTGTTGTCTTTTAACAAGTCCACATCATGCAAGATCTCAAGCCTAGAAGATGAGCTGTAGATGGCAGAATTAAATTGTATTGAGACATAGTGCATAATCTGTTTCTTAGTGGCAAAATTCCCAGTCTTGCTATTTATCTCTCTATCAAAATGATATTGATGTTCACAGAAGGCTTCTGTAATGGTAGTGTGAGTTTCTCTATCAGTTTTATCATTCTCAATAGCTGGTATTAGAGCTCCAAAAGTAGACAGACACATAAATCTAGGAAAGCTGGGTGATATGCTACCAGGCATAACAGTGTTTTTAATGTTGATGGAGCTATCAGCCATTGATCTCACTAGTGGACCAACAAATATTGCTGCCACTCGCAATATTGTTATGTCCCTATTCGTCTTTGGCTAGCCTGACTTAATTTTATATATTGAGATTGCACTTCTTAAATAATTCTGTAAATCCTCATATGACTTGCCTAAGATTGTTGCTGTCTTAGAGCTTCTCATAGTGCCAATGAGAGCTAGAGTTTTTAAATTCCTCTTATGTTTACAAGCTGCAACACCAGCATCACAAGCGTTAATTGCTAACTCTTGAAGTAGTATGGAAGGATCAAATCCTTGAATTGACTGTGTTTTGAATGATTGAGATCCTTAGATGCTGCGAGCAAAACAACATTTAGATATAACTGGTTCTCTCAAATCAAAGAATTCTTCTCTGAAATTGACGCAGTAAATACTCTAAAATATTTATCTTTAATCTCTGAAAAAATTTTACTTGATTCATTTTCACTCAAATTAAAACAAAAAGATGTTGACAACGTTCGTATATCGAATTCTATATTCTTAACTATATAAAACTTATATAAAACTTATAATAATAAATTTTATAAATTTAAAAATAAAGATATTTATAGGGCTTGCAATGATATTCATAGTACCGACAACATATTTCATTTTTTGTTGCGAATATCCAAAGACACATACTTTGAAAAATGATTTATTATCATCTTTGAATGTTACTATAACTGCGACTAATATCTTCGAATTACTCAATACCACAAATGCTGCGGTTTTTAGAAAACATTTTATATTTGTAATCAAATGTCTGAATAATGGGATATGAAATTGTATGACGCGTATACTTGTATGTTTTTTTGTTACTTGATAAGACTCATTACAATCTCTCTTTTATAAGATCTTAAGGGTGTAACAATAAAGATATAATAATACATTCAAAGTATAATATTAAAACATTTTTTATTGTAAAAAAGAGCTTCTATTTAAAACTAGTCGTGTTTATAGATACTATTTACGCTGTACGGTACGACTAAACCAACTATATAAATACACTAAATATCTGATTAAATAATCTAACTAACCAGATTAATTTCTTAATAAATCAGCTTTGCTGATTTAGTTAGAAATTTAAACTAAGTTAATTTAGTTAATTGTTGTGGTCAATTTATTGGTTTCTTTAGTTAATGTAGTTAAGTTAACTGAGTTCGTAAATTAAGTTGTACTATTGAGCGTGAATGGTGCCAATAAACACTACCCTTAAAATTATGTATATTTTATGAAAGCTCGTAAATAATCAATAATAATCAATAACTGATTAAAAAATAAGTTTACTCTTTTGTTTCAGATCTGCCTGCAGACCATCGTGCTGCCTCTAAGCTGGAAACAATTCAGCTATTGTATAAATGAACAAATTTAATAATCTTTAATAATAAAACGTAAATTCAGAAAGTAATCAATAAAATTTCTTGATAAGATAGATGTCTGGCTTACCATATTCTCCGTTTAAATATTTTTACTTTTATTTTTGTATTCTGATTATTTATATAATTTGAATTTACTTAGCATGTTTTTTTATATTTATATATTTAATCTAATTCAATTTGAATGTAACATTTTACTTTTACTCTGTAAAATTGCAAGTAAATTATAAATTAACTTTTTTATAAACATGAGTAAATTTTATTCAATTCTTATAATACATGAACTAATTTCAGTAACATTATTCAACTTTTGTTATTGTACAGTTCCTTTGAAGTTAAAATTTATTGTATTTTACTTTACATTTGAACTTTATACAAAGAGATTAAAATATTTTTCTATTATATTTTAACAATTGTGTTACAAATCAAAAAATTTATTATAAGAAACAAGAGTTTTAGTAAATTGAGATCTTTGATTCTTTTAAAGTGAGAAACTTTAAATGTAACAAAGAGCTTTCTTGTTTAAAAATATATTTTGTACACTTTTTATACAATTTATTTTATTCATATCAAAAATGAATATTAACCATTTTTATTGTTGTTAAGTTGATTGCATTTGTTTTTCGGCTTTGTTTACGAGATCCATCACACTGTCAGTTGCTTTGATTAATTTTTCTTCAATATATTTCCGACTATTGATTTCAGTTTCTTCTAAATAATATCTAAAATCAGAAACTTTGATTAATATTTTTTCTTTTATATTTTAATATTTATTTTATTGATGACATTTAAACAATATATTCATTCTCGATGTTATTTCAAACCCCGTTTATTGACGATATTTTTTTCACTTTGATGCACATCTCAATTTCTTTTTTATTTTTCTAGCAAACGCACCTGTAATTTACCATTATTCCGCAGCTGTTGGCTGCACCCCTCGGTGAACAATCGGACATCCAATTTATCCTCCACATAACTGCGCCGTTGCGTAAATGAAAATTTGCTATGACAAGAATGAAATGAAAATAATCAAAAGTAATTAACATTTTGATTTCAAAGTTGTCTTAATGTCAAAATTGACGAATCGTTGAATTATCAGTATTAATTAAATTATCAATAAAAGATGAATGAACTTTTACATTTTTTCTCTTGATCTCTTATATTTACTTTCATTTTTTTAATCCTCTTTTTTTTTCCTTTAAATAATTTTTTTTACCTTTTTGTTTTACTTGATGAAAGTGTTCATTAAATGAATTTTAATTAACTTACCCACCAAGTTTAAAGCATCATTTCGTCTTTTTTCTTTGTAAAGATACCAAGCACAAGAACGTAGCAAGGGTTCACGCAAAATGTTCGTCACTTGGTCTCTTTTCATCCACAAACAATCGTCAAGCAATTGTTTCAAGCCTAAGAATAAATCATCAATGCGTAATAATTTTTTCACATCTTCTTCTTCGCTTTCGCTGAATATTTTTCTTGGATCTAAAAAATTGAAAATTTGATAGTATATTTCGTTTTGACTGTGAGCAAATTTTTTAATTATTAAAACAAGTTGTTGATTGGTCATCGAACGTTACCTGATTTGATTTTTTCAAGAAGCCACAGTCTAAAATTAGGTATCGGCGATAAACTCGAGTACTCGTCTATCAATGGAAACTCCGATTTCACTAAATGCGCAGCTTGTTTGATTAAATAATTTCCTAATTCTATTCCCTAAATAATATTTCAATAATTAAAGTTATCAAATTTAATACAAAATATTATATTTATTAGTTCTGTTAATATAAATTCAAACTTTTAATTCAAGTAATATAGAATTAAATTAATAATTAGTGCACTTTTATCGTATACCTGAAGACCTTTTTGCGTGGTTGAGATGGAATAAAATATTGCCGCTTTTATTTTGGATTTATTTTCTTGCAAAAATGACGAAGGTTTCTCTTCCGTGCCAGTGATTCGACGTTCTGCTTCTTGAATGCCATTTACTGTTTCTAGTGAGAAAAGCATTTATCAAATGCAAGCGTTATTTTATCATAAAAATGTATTTAATAATTAAAATTATAACTTAATTTATCAAACAATATTATAATTTTGGACCAAGAAAAATATATATCAACTTTCACATTTAAATAAGAAAGTTGTTATGTCTTTATAAGATACAATAAAAATAATGTCATTTTAAATTTGAAATAATTATACCAGGAATGCAGTCGCAAAGAGCCGTATGCAAAACGACGAGTGGTTCCATCGGCATTGAAGGATGTGTGAAAACATAACATCTTCTATATGGTCCTACTCTTCGTTTCAAATCTGTCCAGTTTCGTATTGGATGAATCATTTCGTAATTTGAAATCTTTTGAAATCAAAATTTTCAAACAATTAAATATCTTTTGAAGTATTTTAAGAGAAGAAAAATGTACGATTATAATTCATTCTTATTCATTTTTTTTTATTTTCCGTTTTATTCTAATCAAATTTCATTTTCTATTTATACTCTGTTTCAAAGTATTGAATTGAAAATCACTTTACTTTTTCCAGCATTTCGCAAGAACTGTTCCAAGTTACACGTTCAAGGTGCAAAAATCCAACCGAAAACCAGAGAAGCAGTAAATCCCTTAATTCGTAATTGAGTTGCTGCAGTACCGCCAGTTCATCACTTTTCGTAGTACAGGATATCAGTTCCTACAATAAATTACTTGGATAAAGTGAAATTATTCGATTTACATTTTCAGGTTGAAATTATGATTGAATTGCATATTAGCAATTATCGCTGACTTTGTTGAATTAATTTAACCCAAGTTTTACATAACTATTATACCAACCAAGACGTCTGTTCTGAAATCAACGAGAAACTTAACACCATTTTCCAATCGACTCATCATTGTGAAGACCCAATGGTACATTGGCACGAGGGCACTTTTCAAGTCTCGTTCTCGAGCTAGTAACCAACTTTGCTTGCAATTCTAAATGTCAAGAAATGAAATAAAATAATAAGATTAAATAAAAAATTCATTTTAAATTCAAATAAAACATACCTTATAAGTTGATATTTTGTCAGACAGTTTACTTATTTTTTCATGATTTACTGAATATTCATTAGCTAAAAGTTTGATAAAATTACTCCTATTTTCTTGTGATGAATTTAAATAATTTATACATAATTTTTTGACTTTTTTCTGTAAGAAAGAAAAAATGTTAAATGAACTGGATTAATAATTTCAATTGACATTGTTTATATTTGCGCAAAGGAGCTTACCTCAATAATCCAGTTGCTCATCTTGGAGTCCTTATAATTGATTACGTCTTTTAAAATTTCATCATTTGTATTTTGAGATGATTTTACCGTGCCAAGGTTAGAGTAAAGCCGCGATGCATAGTGTTTCATAGCGCTGTATTTTGATTATTAACAATTAATCATTGTTAAAGAAATGTATTTATTTAAATGTTTACTTACAGTATTACAATTTTACCTGGCGGTTGTTGCAGTTATTTTATTCATTTTCCAATTTTGCCTTTATATTTATAACTTTTTGTCTTATCAAAATGACCTACGTAATATATACAAAATTGAATAAATTCCGTGCAAATGTATGTAAATTTATTTTCAAGTATTTATCATTGCAAAGTGGCGATGATAAGTTTCTTGTTGTTATTACAGTCAAAATAAGTGACATATATATATGTTGTTGCTTCGTTGATGATGGTAATGTCAGTTATGTCAGTTAAGTCAGATTGTGCGATATTACATTATCGGTAATTGGTAAAATGATTTGCTATGTTGTCAAAATGGTTATGAAATTTAAACAAATTATTTTGTTTTCATTTAATTAATTCAAATTTTCAATGTGGAACAATACCTTTCTAATATTAATTTTTTATTACATTTACGGGGTATTCGCTAACGAACATTTGAATGTTTTAATAAAGGACAGAGAATCTATTTCACATAAGTCTGTCTTGTATTAAATCAATCAAATGTTCTTACAGGGAATACGCCATTAATTTTTTACAATGAAAAAATATAAAATAAAAGAATTAAACTGTAAATGAAGTAAATAAATTCAATTTAACTAAAACTTGAAAATAATTAATAATGTCTTAATGCTTTAATTAAAGCTTATTGAAACTTCATTTACAATTTATTCTTATTTATTATTATGATATAAATATTTAATTACATTTCATTAATAATAATTTTATGTAATCAAATGGAATTTGAAATAGCGCGAGAAACTTTTCTATTTCGCGCATGGATAAAGTTCCGCCATCTTTGCTCTGTTGGTCAAGTACTACTCAGTACCCCGCGTGTCGACTTCAACGTAATGTTCGCTATCCGAAAGTTTACTGTATTTTATCATTTTAAATGCATCATTCACTTAATGACGTTCTATCACCATTTTTATATATATTTATTCATCTTTTTTAAAGTTTTCTTTATTCTTATATATGATTTGTCATTAAAATGGCAGCGTCGTCTTTGTTTTAATAGTTATATTTTGATTACTATTATATTTTGATTGTTATTGAAGTACTTTATGTGAAGTTCAAATGAAATTAATTTATATATATGTAATTTGAAATTGAAGAATTTCATTGTTAATTCAATTTGAATTTATATGGAATCACACCCAGCAGCCGGAACCATATTAAAACGTATTTATTATTTTCATTTTGTATACCGTATTTGTAAATTTTTATATTAACTTTGTACAAAATCAATACGTTTTAATACATGAGGTTTATGCTTTAACAAACTAATTTAAAACATATTAATGATAACATTAATATATCCGTATTTTATGATATCGCAAAATTGTTTTTTATATGTATTATTACTTTACAAAACAAATTTTGACATATATCCTGTTTAACAGATATCATTTATTCTATATATTTTACTTTGAATACAAAAATGGACAGAAACGGGATTTAATCGTATTAAAATTTTTAATACGTCTTAATATGGTTCCGGCTGCTCCTTAAATCTTGCAAGATTTAAGGAAATAGGAAGGAAATTTCAAGTCACAAATGAATGAAAAATTAATCATTTTTTAATAATATATAATAATATATATATATTGGATTTAATCAAAAAGTATAATTTTATAAATTTTTTTTACATATTTGATCATAATACTAATTTTGACTATAGCTTGCGGCGATATAACGTCCTTAATATGATTAATAATAACGTTTAAAAAAGTAATGTTTAATAGTTAATTTAATAATAATTATTAATGGAATTATTTTAGAATATAGAAATGAATAAAACAATCAATATATAGACAAATAAATGAAATTACTTACAATTTCATTGCAAAACGCCACAGTTGGATATAATTACGGTTTTCCATGGCTTTCCATGCCTTGTCCCAAAATACTCAATCTAAGGTAAGTGTAAGAACATTAAAATGTGTATTAATACTGTAATTTTGTCGCAATAAAGCGTTTGTTTAAATGACACAAGATTGAAAATGAAATACATCGGGAAAAATTGTTTAAAAATGCTTAAAATCACAATAAACTTTGCTTTGTTAATTTGATAAAGCTCTGATAAAATCCAACTTAAAAAAAAATATTTCTTTTATATTATTAAAATATTAAAAATAATACTCTATCATAATTGTTGTTATCCTCTGTTTGTCATAAAATATAGTAATTTTAATGAATTTTTTTTGGAATTTGTATGAGATTTTGCCGGATGTGAAGACACTTGCATTATGCAAATACTCTAAGCCTTGTATAACTCGTCCAAATACGACTCTACGTTTATCCATAGTTTGCAAGCGTTTAAACGTTAGGTTAAATTTGGAGTTATTGGTGTTAGGTCCGTGGCTCGACATAGATAACACCCCAATATCTACGTGACTTAAATCGAAATTTTCATCTTCAAAAGTATCGCCGTAAATAGAGGTACCACCGCTGCCATTGAAATTCGTTACGTCTCCACCTTGACACCAATAACCCGTTACGATGCAGTGAAAAGGAGTTCCTCTGCAAAACAGTATAATAAATAATTTATTATACAAAAATTCTCCCTCATTATTACGGATCAATTTTTATTTTGAAAAATATCTTTGATTAAGAATTGTTTTCATTACAGTATTATACTTTATAATGTTGAATATTTCCAAGTTTCGATAACAAATGCCGTAACTGTTTAAGTTAAAGATGTTTTGACAATTTTCAAGATGTTCGGAATTCGCGAAGATTCAAAGTTTGAAGTTTAAGAAGAATTAAAGTTTGAATATTTGCTGAAGTTCGAATAAATGTTGTTAAAATAAGGACATTATAGTTTTTTGATTAAGGTTGTAAACAAAGGCTTAAAGAAAAGTCAAAAAGCAGAATCTTATTATTCTTATCGTATAAAAGAATATTTTATAAGCATAATATACTATTATATAAAAATTAATATCTTTATATATATTTCTATTATCTAAAATTGCATACTTCGACAGCTTCCCAAAATTCGAACTTCAAAAACTGACCAAACTTAAAAATTTCTTATAAACACAAAATTTTAGCAATATTCATTAAACTTCAAAATTTGAAACTTTACTTTAATTCTGATTTTCATTTTTATTTTTCCATTGCTATTAAATTTGTATTACAATTGAATAAATATAAATTACTTAACATTAAAGATATTTTGAGACGTTAACCGAAGGAACTGTTTAAATGTTCAGATTGTTTTGTTATATCAAAGAGTTGTGGAAACAACAAACAATAGTTTGATTCTTTTTCGTATTTTTTGTTATCTTCTGTTTGTTTGTCTTCACTCAATGAAATACTGTCAAATACGGTTTTGTGTATAAGCACTAATTGTTTAGCACATAAATAGGGCTTCGTACTTGTAAGAGAGTCCATTTACACCATGACAAAAGGCTTCGAAATTGGCACACGTTTTTGGTACGTAATCTGAATACAATTCGAGAATTAGTCTTCCTAACGATTGCTTTTCTTCGGCCAATTCAATGTCGACAAAGCATCTGGTACGAGCAACTTTTTTCTCACTCATTGATAAAGGAGACGCTTTTTCCATGAAAACACTCGTCGCCATAAATCTTGGCTGCTTTGTCACTAATTGATATCTGCATTAAGACAATTTTTCAAACACATGATTTATCAACTTTCTGCTGCCATTGTTTTTTTTGTTATTTGTATTATTCTCGTTTGCTTAATGTTACATTATTCGCGTACAAAATGTAACATTTACAATCGTTAAGTTTTCAAAATGAGACAATATTGGTTGCAATTATGTTGTTAAACTTTGCTTCACAGAGAGTAAATATACATTAAGCAAAATGGATAGATTAGTTGTTGTATACGTACTTTGATTGCTCGATAATATTTTTGTAATTTTTGCGCCAGTCTTTCAGCAAATCAGCGGTCGGATATTTGGATGTCACATTTTTAAGTGACTTTGACAACTGCTTGTTCTCTTTATTGATTCGTCGAATGTCTTCGTTTTTATTGTTCAAACGTAACGGCAACGTCGATGACGAATCTATTGTGTTCCAGCAATCAACTTTACCCTGAGTTATCAGTTATTTATAATTAATTATAGGAAAAGCACAAAATTAATTAAACAAAAAACATATTTTTTCTTTAAAATTGTAACGAAAATGGCACTTTTTCTCCCTCGGGAAGGAAAACATTTTTATCCCTTAGATGACGTAAGTTTAATTTCTCTAAGGGATGACTAAGAATGGAAAATTAGTTTTCCCCCTAGGGAGAGAAAGTATCACTTTCATCTCACTTGGAGGAGAAAAACCTTTTTGATGCACTTGTAAGAAAAAATATCATCCTCAACAAAGGAAAAATTGTAAAGAAAAAAAACAAGAGAGGGGGAAGTTAATTCGACTCGTGTGAGATTGCTACATTCTTCTAGAATCAGTAACTTTTCTCCCTAGTTGCGGAATATACTATTTTTAAAACTGCTGGTATTTATAGAAAAGTCAAATAAAGTTGTGTAATACTTGTCTGTAAAATAACTTTAACTTTAACTATGTAGATTTAAATTATAACTTTTCAATCGATTTTTTATCCTTCGAATAAATATGAAAGAAAAGAGGAAGATAAAAAAAGTCATTTATCTATCGGCAAAAGTTAAAGCATATTTTCTGAAAAAAGGTTAATTTTACAAAATAATTAAGTTTCACAAGTCCAAGTGGTACTCTATAATCGAATATTATCGCTAAATTTAGGTTTTCCATTTAAAAAAGTGAGATAAAAAAAACGAAGAAAAAAGTATTATAATTCTATTCATAAATGAGTTAATAATTCACATTATTGACAGAAAGTTTAAAATATGACTTTCGCTAAAAGTAATATTCGAGTTTCACGTTATTTGACTAAGAAAAACTGACAGTAGATTATACCGAGACGTTTTACGGATATTCAATTAAAAGCACTCTTAGTATAAACTCATTTTCAACCAAAATTTTACACGTTTCGCGCCAATTACGTCGGTTACTTTTATTCAAATTACTTATAAATGTCTTCATTCATCATGAATGGTATGTATTATGTAAATTTACATCGATTTAAGATTATTGTTTTATTACATAACATATAACATATTTTCACATTTTAATTCTAGAGTTTTTTTGAAATATAGGAATGCATTTTGTTTGTTGAAATGTTGCATTTTCTTACTCTAACTGAAACCGACGATTTTGAGCTTTAGTTGCCTACTTTGTAATCCTTGTTTACAATGTGTGGCATTTTGAGCACAAACTCACGTAATTCACAAATCAATATTTGTTGTATGTATGCATGTAACTGCATTGATTCTCGAAATTATTACACTTCATTCATGAAAGTTGTTGTAATTTATATTTAAGTTAATTATAATGTTTGTAACTATTTCAATATTTCAATACTAATTTCTGTTAACATTTGCACATTTAAGATAGTTATACTCAATCATTTACACAATTTTCCCAAATTTTCATTATTAATCAAATATCAACTAATCAACTTTTTCGGATTTTCAGTAAACTTTTTTTTGTAAAATAAAGGCGTTTTTTACGCCTTTTTAAGATTGAATATTTTATAAATGTATGTTTCATTTTAGAAATAAA
The DNA here is from genome assembly GCA_022817425.1 of Gryon sp. ZL-2020. Classification (NCBI taxonomy): domain Eukaryota; kingdom Metazoa; phylum Arthropoda; class Insecta; order Hymenoptera; family Scelionidae; genus Gryon; species Gryon sp. ZL-2020. Next base: position 4,767 of record JABFPJ010000676.1, on the reverse strand, counting down.
AGTTAAATAGAATAAAATTAGAAAAAATAGCAAGTGCAAAAATTGTTGAATAAATTTGAGTGTGAAAAATTGAAATGAAATAATATGTGAAAACTAACTCCCATGATAATGATGTAGTTGATTCGATTGAGCAGCTTCATATTTTGTTTGTCTATTCTTAAAATGTTTTTAGCATCCCTCTCAAGGTTGGCCTGTTTATAACGATATGGAATATTGAATTTCGGCGCTTTATTGTCAACTTTTGCCTTTGCATACACAACATTTTTTCGGTGGCTTTGAAAAAGTGCAAAATCCGTTTTTGCCACTCGTTCGTCTACCTGCACAAACAAACAGCCATAACAAGAAACATAAACATTATTTAACACAATTGTTTCTATCAAAAGGTTTTTTTGATTCAATCATTTTTTCAAATTCAAAACAACTTTAATCACCTCTCCCGGTAAAAATCGTGACTTCAGTTTCAAAGGTTTACACATTTTTTTTGAGCTGTGACTTTTTTTTGGTTTTAACATTTTTTTTGACATATAACTGTTAGAAATACTGCTACTTGAAATTTAAAGACAATTTATACGAAAAACAAAAAAACATCCGAATGTTGATTTTAAAAACAGTTCAAACTGTAATTCAACATTTGACAACATTACTGTTGTACGCGCGAGATTTAATTTCCTCATCATAGTCCAAATTTTCGTGAAATTGTAATCATTTATTCTCCGACAGTGTGACACATGTTCTCATTTCTTTTTCTAAAATTGTCGTACAAAATTAATAAAATAATGTAGGTTAATGTTTTTGACTATGAACTCAATAAGACAAAGTCGGTTATTTTTGGATTTACAATTTTGGATTTCGAATATTCATCAGTTAATTGTGTCCTTGATAAGGAATCAACATTTAAACGAGGTTTGACAATCTGTTTAATTTTTTTTTCATTCTCAAGAAAAAGAAAAATAATTCGAATGTTTGATGTAAAATAAAACTTAGAATTACACTGCAAGTAATCGAACTACCATGAATTTATCGATTAAGCATTCGAAATATTCAAATAAACTGGTTATAATTTGTGGGTTCATTATTGCGCCATCATAATTAAAAGAAAAAAAAGTTCAAATTTGATTTTATGCGCACATTTTAGCAAATGAGATAATTAGATGGAAATCATTTATTATTCATGATTGGTTTTGCAGTACCATAAGTAAATTGATCAAGCATTATATGAATGTATGATGCATAATGATTGCGTTATTATACGCAAAAATGGTACACAAAACCAAGCTTTGGCCGAGCAAATGATTCAGAAAAAGACGATAATAATTTTGTGTTTCAAATACTATGCGCGTACATACTATTTCCGTGAAGACAATATTGATTCTGAATTACGCTCGAATAAATCTGAATTATAGACTCATTGAAATGTAAGATTTAAATGCCAAAAGTAAATGTCAACAATAAGTTAAGTATTTTCGTTTGGAATTGTTTCAATCGTTTTACTTTGTAAGTGATGCTCCTTTTCATTGTTCTAACGTCTAAGTTTAGAACTTGCTTGATAATGATGTACGAATCAAAAACAAAATTATTCAAAATCATTTTTTTGCTTTTATAGTTTACTAACGTTTGTTAATATAAAAAGAAAATAAGAAAATCGGATTATTACAGTGACAGGAATTTCATACTTTTTCAAATGTTATATATTGAAATAAGTCAAAATTTTCTCAAAAAAAGTGTATGTTCACTTATTTTGAGACCAAAATCTTCCACTTATTCAATAAGTGAAAGGCTTTGGACTTAGAAAAAGTGAATATTCACTTATTTTGAGTGAATTTTCACTTTTTCAAATTTAACAAGTATGAATATTTATTTATGTGAATTTTATAGTTAATTTTTACATTAAATTTTTAATACAAGTTAAAGAAATTTTTTAATATTAAATTTGAAAATGACTAAACATAATAAATTTTATCATGCATAATTTTAATGTATATTTTTTTACATTTATACATATATTTTATTACATATATATTTTCTTATGTTTTTATTATACAGTAGAACCTGTGAAGAGTCCATATTTGTGTCTTTGTTTACACTGTGAAGAGTCCACTATTTCTCTCTTTTTTAACCTATGTTTTAGTATGAAGAAAAAAAGATAACAATAGTGGACTCTTCACAGGTTCTACTGCATTACATTTATATTCTTCAATGTTTCCAGGTTAATATTGTTTATACTAAACACAGTAAATATTCATAGAATTTTTGTTTCATTGTTAATTTGAAAAATATATTTGTACATTTTTCATAATATTGAAAATAAAATATACAATTTTATAGGAAGATTCAAGTTACGCAATTTCACATAATACTGACGATAAGCATGCAATAGATCATTGTAGTACTTTGCAAAATACAATTACAGAAATACAGAACAATGTTGAGGATGTTGACTGTCGAGTGAATTGCATGAAAGAAGAGTAAGTTTGAGCAGAATTCTTTTTAGTTTTGGTGTGTTTTTTATCTTATATATGACATAATGTAATTTAAAGTAAATAAGATTTTCATTAAGAAATCTCATTAATGTGACACTTAATGCGACTTTTATATAGTAATATGAACATTATTGCTCATCTATTGAAGTTGTTTCGCAATAAAGTACACGTAAGAAAATAACTCATTAAAAATTACTATGTATCCGAGTAAACTTGTGACGGTAAATGCATTTAGTAAATTTTACTTTTTGACTTAGTAACATTATTTTAACATTATACAAAAAATTCCTCTCCGAGTTTCGAACTCGGTACTTGCCGCTGTTTCTTAATAAGCCGTCGTACGCCAATTACAAAGATTTTTTAAAAGTTCTAATTTTGAAAATTGTTTGACATTCCAATGTCTTTAAAGTATAGGCTAAGTAAAACTGTCAAAATAAAATAGTCACATTTGTAAAAAAAATTAAACAAGAAATAATTATAAATAAATAAAAAAGGTTAGTTATAAAAAATTAAACATTTAATATGTGTTCGCGTAGTGCGCTGCTATACCCTAGTAATTTCAATTTCTCGCTAAAACTATTTAAATTTCTTTTTCCGTGTTAAATTAGAAATTCAATTCATTCGTTTCGTAGAATATTAATTTCAATTACAAAATTTGCTGACATTCATTCTCTTTATGTAACATTTTTTGCAGAAAAAAATTAAGTATTTTTCCACGAACATATCATGTGTGAGAGATCACATCACCTTTACGAGCACTTTTTTCACTTTATTTGTCCATTTAAATCGTTCGATTTTTATTTCTTTTTAACGCAATTGTGTAACGTTAAATTAACGAAGAGGGAAATGATTTAAGGATCCATAATTGATTAATTAAGAATAATTGTAATTGTTATATATTATATTATTACAAGATATAGCTTTGAACTTTGACAAAAATAGATTCTAAGTTTCAATATTTTCTAACAATACGACGTTGTATTACATAAACCATAACATTTTCAAAGATGGCTAATTTTGTTACAAACAAATGCGAATGAACACGAAATAATAGACACGAAATAATAGGTTATATTTGTTGTACGCATATTTATATATAAGTACTGATCTTTGTAGGTCATTTGTTTTCTATCCGTCAATTATTTTTTCAATTTGTGCGCGAAAAATTGTTCGCAAAGCAAATGCTATTAATAAAGGCACCCGTCATATGTCAATATGCCACATTTTGTTGGTGATTGCATCAAAGGTGTCACAAACTGTTACAAGAATAATCAATAATAGCCGATGCTTTATTGATAAATAATTGTAATATGTAATGTGATTAACATTAAGTTAAACAAAAGGATACAATTTAATTATAGTAATAACAACATGATAATTAAATTAAATAATTTGTAATCGTGCATTAATTTTAAGGAATAACCTTTTAACATTTCAAGGAATAAATATGACGACTGTGAAGAATTGCGAGATTTGAGAATCGCTAATTTGAAATTGAGAAAAATATTTGATCAATTAAGTAAAAGCTTAAGCATCCAAGAACGTCAGTTACAGTATTTAACTGAAGAAAATATTTGCTTTCAAAATGAAATTCGACGTTTGAGGAATAAATATAAGCTTTTAATTGGAAAATTGAATTATCGCAAATATTATACGCGAGTTACTAAATGGCGAAGGTGTTTGGTTAAAGAACGAAGACTCGGGGAAAAGGTGTATCTTACGTTGCAAGTTGAACGCCGAAATCATATCAACTTTTTATCGGATCTTTTAAATAGTATTGTGCAATTGTGTAACATCAAAGAATCGCGCTACGATTTAAAGAGTGAATCCGTAAGTGATGAAAGTGTGCAAAACACAGATGTTTTAATAGGTAAGAATAAAGAAATTAATGATTGTGTAATTAATTGTTTGCAATTGACTGTAAAAAAAGCAGTAGTTGAAGGTAACTTTTGTAGATTTTTAAAGCCGTACTTAATTAAATAAATTAATTCAATTCATTTATTTAAAGAAAATGGAATAGTATATTTCGCAACTAGGAAGAAAACTTGTCGATTTTAGAATTTTAGATTACACGATATTTTTTCTTACAAGTGCATCGAAAAGATCTTATTTGAAAAATAGGATAAAGTAGGCATTTTCTTGTCCTAGAGAGAGAAAATATTGTTTTATGATTACTATTCATCCTAGGGAGGGGAAATAAACTTCCATAATGTAATTTAAGAAATGAAAATACATTCCCTCCCGAGGGAGAAAAAAGTCTCATTTTTGAGGGTGGGGGGGGGGGGGG